>JAMKQA010001536.1:0-27684 GCA_024699735.1 Posidonia australis | reverse complement strand
ACCAAGTTTCTCGGGCATACGAGGGTGCCTAACACCTTCCTCGTGCGTAATAGGAATCCTTACCCATCCTCTGGTTAGCAGACATCCAGCCTTCCCATCTGCATCACATGCATCCATCCTTTTGTGGTTTTCCTCGTCTTTTCCCTTAAAAGACTAGGTGGCGACTCCCTTTTCTTTTCTTTTTCTTTTATCCTTGCGCCTTCGCCGTCATCGGCATGGCTATGATCTCCTCCCCTACCCCTCCTCTCCGGGTCGGGCACGGTCAGTCAGACGGACACGGTCACACCCGGTATACTGAATTCAATCAGTATGCCAAACTAGACGACTTTTAGAAAAGCAATCTTCTAGCTTGAAGCTAAAATTGTCAAAATGGGAGCATTCGATGGATCCATTTCTGGTGCTCGACAAATGTTACAAGAACACTAAAATTGAAGCATTCCAAGTCTTCTACCATTTGGGATAAGTTTCATTGAAAAACATTAAGTATAGCCGGAGATATCAAAATCAAAGGCCAACAAATGCATTTTAAATCACTATAGCACAACCATGATAATTTCCATGAAAATCCACCAAAATCACTGATAAATTACGAAAAATTCATGGAATCATACATGAATCCTTGGATCTAAGCAATACTATTCATATCCATGCATTCAAACTAAAATTTGCATCAAACATCAAGAATTTGGGCCTAAAATAGAGAAAGAAAGTTGGAAGTGGAATGCATACCCAAAATGGATCTCTAGTGATCCCTCTTCGCCTCCAATGGACTCCCAACCACCTCTGGCATCCACTGGACACTCATGGCCTCTAGAAAGCTCCTCTCCCCTAACGGCCACCTCCTATCCCTCTCTCAGCCCTCTCCCTTTCTTCTCTTTCTCTGGATTTCTCTTCCTCATTATTTTTCTCTTTCGCTCTCTGGGTTGCTACTCTTGAGGCCATCCCCATCACTTCTCCTCTTATAGCAGTCGCCTGATTGTCACCACTTGTCATCGACATTTGCCAAAAATCCCAGCGAATCGGCATTGTGGTATGGGAGAAGGCTGCAAAGGTAATGAAGTGTGTATAATGAATGGCAGTGCCAACTGTGCGGCACAGTGTTGTTTTGGTCCCACACACACACTTGGGTTATAAAATACCAAAATTACCAGAGATAAACGTTGATATAAAAGAGGGAGTTCAACATAGATCAATATTAATTTACCAAATCTTCAAGATTACAAACACATAATTTACATTATTTTAGATAGCCAATTTGCTTATCTATGATGCCAATACATGGTTGGGCTAATCTGGGCACAGATGTTACACCTCTAGAGGGTTAGGTACGAGTCAGAGGTTGGAGTTCTGAGCTGCACTAGCAAGGATCAAGGAATATAGTCCCGAGGTGGGCCAGGCATAGTGCTATACTGGCAATGATCAAGTGATAGAGTCCCTGGGTGGCCTAGGCACTAAGGATGTTAAGATGACATACCCTATGTTTGTCCTCGAGTAGACTCCTGTGTTTGAGAGTTCTTAGCGTATGATGAACCTACGGCAGATGACTCCTTCATAAGGTGGCTCTAACATGGAAATGTAGTACGCTTCGACGATTACTTGTGGGTTGGTCGGTCGCATGTAACCATAGTGACACAATAGGTTTTGTGCTATCAGTGTGAATTGTGGTTGTGGTTTTTCGAGCACTGATTTAGGTTTTCATGCTCTAGTCTAATGGAGACCATGGTTTTTGAGATGTAGTTTTGTGCTAGTTTTGGACAACATTTAGTGTAGAGTAGCCATTCCAAGTGTACGTAAAGAAATTTCAAGGATGCATGTGTTTTGAAAGAAAACGAGAAAATGGTTTTGAAAAGTACATTTTAAAAAGGATTGTATACTATTTTGCAGTGGAGTTTTGCAGGCTTTGGTCTCTATGCAGGTATTGGACTTGGTGCTACTAAAAGGGGCAGTCAAGTAGATTGGGAGCTAAGAGCTAGTTGCTCCAAATTCTGGTTTGTTGTTTTTGGTAGTTGATAGGCATGTGATGGGTGTCTTTTAGACATCACTCATGTGTATTTCATTTTTTTTCATGCAAATGCAGTAATGAGACTGCAATTCAATCTAGTGTATGTAGTCAGAGTCAAGTAGCCGCACAACATAGGTTCTGGGTAGAGTTAGGAATTTGTTCAATTTATTTATTTATTTTTAAATTCCCTACATTTATATTGAGCTACTTATTTGGTAATAGCTATAGATGAGTTAGGATGTTAGATTGTCTTGAGTAGGGTCATTACACCTTGTTACCTACACAGGGAAGTCTAGAAAAATTTTAGACCATAACCCTAACTTACTTGATACCCAACCTCCTCAGTGAGTGTCTTCCTATATTAAATTAACTAGAAAGGACATGGTTAAGCCTGGATAACTTCTGGGAGATTGTAGGTCAAGCCTGGTAGGCACATCCTAGTCACACTAATGCCTCTTGTAGCATTTCTTATGAGTTAAAGCATGTAAAATTTGCAATCAAATCTTTGAAGGTAAGGTCTAATAACAATCCCAACTTTCATTTACAACAAATTGAGACTGATATCATTTACCTTGACACTAGAGCTGAAATTGGTCCTCTCTCTACAGCTGATGTTGCTGCAATGTCTCTTCTTAGAGGGGAGCACATCTCTACACTCCAATAGATCGAAATTTATTGGAAGCAATGGGCTAGGGTTTGATGGATTAGAAATGAGATAGTGATACGACCTTTCTTTTACAAGGTTGCCTCTTCTAGGAAGTGTCACAATCAATTGAACTCATTGATCAATGGCAAGGTGCATTCGGAATTGCAGGATGCTATCTTTAAAGCTATTTTCCAACATTTTTTTTAGTACTTTAATTACCCTCACTAAGGATTCTTTCCTATTGATTGGAATATCATTTTCCCCTCTAAGATTGAATTACTAGGCCTCAAGATATTGAAATCCAATTTTCTAACAATGTGATTACAAGAGTTGGTCTTTCTCTTGGAAGTGATAATGTGATCTAGTTTCTTCTTCTAAGAATTCTAGGACATCTTGCTTCTTAACCTTTGATGACTTTTTCATGTCTTCATCTCATTGTTTGGAATTAGGGGCATTGATACCATTAACTAATCCTTCATTGCCTCAATCCCCAAGAAAAGTCTTATTGAATCACCTAGAGATCTACGATTGATTAGCCTCCTCAATAGCACATTCAAGATTCCCACTAAGGTTTTGGCAACTAGGCTTGCCTTGCTTCTTGACGAGCACCTAGATGATTCCTATGCCACCTTTATCAAACGCTGCCAAATTTCGAATTGCATTATCACGCATGAAATGTTGGTGTACCTTAAATCATTTAAGAAACATGATTTAAGATCAAGCTTAACTTTGAGAAAGTTTTTGACAACATGAGATGGGATTTTCTGCAAGACCGACTCATAGGTATGGGTTTTGGGGAAAAGTAGATTCAATGTATCAATTGGTGCATCTGCTTTGGTAAATCCTTGGTGCTCATAAATGTCGTTCTCTCTGAGTACTTTTTTGCTTCCAAGGTGATCCTTTATCACCCTTCTATTTATTCTAGTTACAAATGTGTTAAATAGAATGTTGGACATAGGGAGATAGAATAACCTTTACAATGGAATACAATTTCGCAATGGGGGCCCTATTGTGAATATTCAATATGTTGATAACACCCTCATTCTCCTCGAACCATTGATTTCAGGGGTGACTAACCTTTACAAAACTCAACGCTGCTGTTGATTGGCACTAGGCCTAGAAATCAACTTCCATAAATCTTCAATTATTAAAATTGAAGTACTTGGAATGAGAGAAGATGGACCACACCTGTATGTAGGATATAGAATATCTTTTTATTAAATGATGACAAACCATTGCTTGAACTATCACATGGGTAATATCGATTGAAGTAAATCTAACGGATTGATTTGTTCTTGATAACATGATAATTAAATACAGCATTACTCATAAAAAACCAAACACTGAACAAAAATATAGACATAGGTGATATGAGATTATAATCTCAATAAATACAACCTTTAATTCAGGGTAGTTAATGGCACAACTAATTAACATATATAGTACTTGTACATACTTTAGAATTTCCACTTGCAGTATTGGTTCAAGATAAATTCCTGGTTCCACCCGTTACTATATATATGTCCAGTGTGCTACCAAGTAACTACTACTCATGAATACTCATTCATACATCACTTACTTTAATATCTTTGATCTATATCTATGATTTCAAAATATCTTGTAAATTAATATATAGTTTTTCATTATAACACACACAAGATTTTATTTGCAAACTTGATAACACACAATACATGAGTCCATGAAACCTTACATGGTTGGAACAATAGGATGCAAAGTATTATTTGGTGCACTTTCTCTTATAGTGCAACTTATTTATGCAATTATGCTTAATCGCTACATCATGCATGTGGATGGATGATGTCGATTTATTGATTAATGGCACATCTTCATGCAATATTTCTTGTACCAGTGACCACAACAGTAGTACTTTTTTTCATAGCACCAGTGCTTGCAATAATTCTTGTACCAGCCACCGCAACAGTACTGGATCTTTTCATAGCACCAGTGCTTGCAATAGTCCTTGTACCAACCACCACAACAGTGCTCCTTGCTAGCTCCATGTTGTTCTTCAGTAACATCATCTGCACCATAGATTCAACTTGGTCAAATTAAACTAAGATCAATGTCTACATTATGATAAATATTAAAGAAGAATTTACTAGCCTGTAGTTTCTTCATTAGCATTCTCTGCTTTTACTATCGCATCAGAGGAGAAAAGCATAACGACCACCAAGAGGATAGCAAGCATGAAAATAGGCTTAGGAGCCATTGCTTCTTCTTCTTCTTCTTGATATGTTGGAAAGGTTTGGATTGGTATTATGTGAAGAAGATGAGCCATGATTGTCCTCTCCATTTATAGTGAGGGTGGAGAGGAATGGGTCAGATTGGAGGGCATCAGGATAAGTTATATTTCTATAATTTCATTGCCCCTTGGGTTTATTTTTTCCACTTTGGTTGCTGAGTATGTGAGCAATGTCGCTACCACTAGGACATAAAATCTTGAAGTGTTATTTGTCTCAATCCATGATATAGTGATTGAGCAAGCATTACCTATTTTTTTAAAACTAATGATGGATGATGATATTGTCTATTATATGGACTATGTCAAGATAAGCTTTTTTTGTGGAAGATATGTCAAAGATAAGCTACATGACTAAAATGATAAAGAATTACCACTGGCAGGCATGAATTAAGCATTGATTTTCTTGTAAAGTATCAAACTCAACAAGAAACAATCTGACTATTCGCATTTCAATGGGTCAATCGATGGTTTATCACAATGAAGATATTGTTAATGGATAGTATTTTTAATTAAATAGGAAAATGATTTATGTGCTAGATTTGAGTCACTAATTTTTTTAGGAACCCAAATTAGGTTTTGAAGAATATATATTTGAATGCAGCATGCAGACACATGCGACATTTGTATCAATGTCCTCTAAAAATTAGTCAAGATCTGATTTCTTTCAATCATGTAAACATTTTTACCCTTGTTACAATTCTCTCTTTTAAAATTCAGTTGGAGGATCAGATGAGGACACTATGATATGTCATGCATTAACTCTATAAATATGACCTTATATTAACCTCAAATCCATGGTTATTGATGGTCAATAAGCTATGACAACCAATGCACTTGCTCTTTACCCTATCATGTTTTTTCTTGTCAAGTTAACTAACACATGTTGGTCAGTCAAAACTATCAGAGAATTGGCAACTATTTGCTTAAATAATTTTTTTTGTTGAAACGTCTATAGCCAATACTTAATTTATCTCTTCAACATACAAACATATACTTAACAAAATGCAAGGATCTACTTAGTTATTTAATAAATAAAACCAATCAATAAATGAAACTAATTGAATGGATTATAATTAGACATGTCAGGGGCTTTTGACATCATTGAAGGGACACTTTTGCTATAGGTTCTAGGTGGATTTTGTTTTGATCAAGCTATCGTATATATGATCATGCAATGTATCATCACACCAAACCTAGCTGTCCTATTTAATGATTCTCTTTAAGGCAAGTTCAAAAGTCAAAAGGCACGACAATGTCCTCTTTCACCTTACTTCTTTATTTTAGGTATGGAATTATTTATATATCATGACAAGTGAAGATATGGTTTCAGAGAAAATTCATGGGATTAAATTGGTAAGTGGTGCTCCACAAATCTCACATTTAATTTTTGTTGACAATATTTTATTGTTCTATGAATCTTCTATCAATAAAGCTCTTAATATGAAATGTATGCCTGACAATTTTTATAACATGTCAAGTCAACTCCAAATTCATCAAAAATCTACCATTGTCTTTAGCAATAATTGCTCTAATTCATTGAAAGACCAAGTGACAAGCATTACAAAATAAATTTCCAAGAATTAGCAACTATTTGCTTAAATAAATTTTTTTTGTTGAACATATATAGCCATAAAGTTTACCTCTTCAAAATATAGAAATAAACTTTACAAATTGCATGGATGTACTTAATTATATAATAAATAAACCCAATCAATACAAGAAACTAAGTTTTTCCAAGGCTAAGCCACATATACAAAAATGGCTAGGCCGAAATAGGTAACCATATTTCCTTGATTAATGTGCCCAATATCCATGATGTTGGTGGGAGAAACCATTCAATTCATGATGAACACAGAAAGTGAGAGAAGACCTTTTACATTAAAATTAGACAAGTCAAAAGCTTTTGACATAATTGAATGGAATTTTTATCTATAGGTTATAGATATTTGGTTTTGACAAGGCTTTCGAAGATATGATCATGCAATGTATCATCACACAAAACTTCTCTACCCTATTTAATGATTCTCCTCAAGGTATGTTCAAAAGTCAAAAATGAGTTCGCTTTGGATGACCCTTTTTTTTGGCAAAAAGAAAGGCAATCTTTATTAATAATGATAAGGTTACAAAGCACAAAGGATACATAAATGACTAAGGAACAACCTTAGACATTGAGTACTCTAATGCAACAGACATGCTTCCTCATTCACAAAGAATAACATCCCTAGTAACATCATTGAAATGAAATGAATGAACAAATCTTGGATGTCCTCTTTGACATTCTCTTCATACTTAAAGTATGGAATTATTTTTGTATCATGACAAATATAGCTATGGTTTAATAGAAAATTCATGGGATTAATTTGGAATGTGGTGCTCCACATATCTCACGTTAATTTTTTGCATATGATATTTTATTGTTTTGTGAATCTTCTATCAATGATGCTCTAAAATTGAAACGCATGCTTGATGATTATTCTAACCTGGCATGGTAGCTTGTCAAATGTCAATTATGAAAAATCTAACATTGTCATTAGCAATAATTGCTCTAATTACTACATCTGGTGCAGGAGGAGGTGGCATTGTAAGGAATTCTAGGGGCAACGTAGTATTGGGCTTTTCATTTTTTTATGGAGGTATTACCAATAATGAAGCTGAGATGAAGGCAGTATATGATATTCTGACTATTTGTGAGGAACATGGAATTCTTGTTACAGACATAGAATCAGATTCGCTTCAAGTGGTACATATGCTGTAGAAGAAGATTATTATCAACTGGAAGTGCTTTAACTGGTAGTGCAAGATCTTAAAGAAATTTTCATTCAATATTACTCATTGTTACCATGAAGGAAATGGTGCAGCTGACTTCTTAGCAAAGGAGGGTAGCAGATCTAGAAGGAATGTTGTTTATCATTGCTTCACTGAATTATCGAGAGAGCATATGGGTATTTGTAATCTTGATAGATGGGGGGTACCTAGTTTACGAACTAGGAAGAGTACAATCTTTTTCTCCTCCTCTTTTTCCCAAGGGCATGGGTTTTGGAGAGGAGTTTTTTCAGACTAACAGGACTAGTGATTGATGAGTCCATAATCCTCTTTTTGAGGTGTATCATTATTTTGTACTCTTGCTTTTTATAGAAATAAAATAGTTTTTGCCCAAAAAAAAATGCTCTAACTCTTTGTAAGATCTAGTGTAAAATATTACAAAGTAAATTACCAAGAATTAGCAAATATTGACTTAAATAAAATTTTTTTGTTGAAACACATCTTGCCATAAATTTTACCTCTTCAAATAAAGATCTAAACTTTACAAAAATGCATGCAAGTACTTAATTAAATAATAAATAAAAACAATCAATAAAACAAACCAATTTTTTCCAAGGCTAACCCACATATACTAAAATAGTAACGTAGAATTTTTTTAACCACATCTCCATTATTAATGTGCCAAATATCCATGATGATGGCAAGAGAGACCATTCATTTCATGATGAACACGAAAAGTCAGAGAAGTTTTTTTACATTAAAAATAGACAAGTCAAAAGCTTTCGACATAATTGAATGGATGTTTTGCTATAGGTTATAGATATTTGGTTTTGACAAAGCTTTCCTAGTTATGATCATGCAATGTATCACCATACCAAACTTCTCCACCCAAATTAATGATTCGCCTCAAGATAAGTTCAAAAGTCAAAAAGGACTCCGCCCAAGGTGTCCTCTTTGAACTTTTCTCTGTATTTGAGGTATGGAATTATTTTTGTATCGTGACAAATAAAGCTATGATTTAAGAGAAAATTCAGGGAATTAAATTGGTAATTGGTGCTCCACAAATCTCATATTTAATTTCTGCAGATGATAAACAATTACGTTGTTAATCGATGCTCGTAATTTGAAATGCGTGCTCAACGAATTTTGTAACATGTTTGGATAGCTTGCCAAATGTCAATTATAAAAAATCTACCAATATCTTTAGCAATAATTGCACTAATGTTTTGAAAGATCATGTGAAAAGCATTACAAAATAAATTTCCAAGAATTAACAACTATTTGCTTCAATAAATTTTTTTTTGGAACACATATAGCCATAAATTTTACCTCAAAATACTAGCATAAACTTTACAAAATGCGTGGATGTACTTAATTATAAAATAAATAAAACCAATCAATACAAGAAACTAATTTTTTCCATGGCTAGGCCTCATATACTAAAATAGTAATGTCAAATTCGGTAACCACAATTCCTTGATTAATGTGCCCAATATCAACGATGTTGGCAAGAAAGAACAATTATTTCATGATGAACACGACAAGTGAGAGAAGTGTTTTACATTAAAATTAGACAAGACAAAAGCTTTTGACATAATTTCATGGACTTTTTCCTATAGGTTATAGATGTTTGGTTTTGACAATGCTTTCTTAGGTACAATCATGCAATGTATCACCACACCAAACATCTCTACCCTAATTAATGATCCTCCTCAAGAGAAGTTCCAAAGTCAAAAAGGACTCCACCGTAGATGTCCTCTTCAACCTTTTCCCAATATTTAAGGTATGGAATTATTTTTGTATCGTGAAAAATGAGCCAATGTTTTAAGTGAAAATTAATGGGATTAAAATGGTAAGTGGTTCTATTGTTTTATGAATCTTTTACCTATGATGCTCTTAATTTGAAATGCATGCTTGATGATCTTTGTAGCATGTCAGGATAGGTTGTCAAATGTCAATATAGAAAATCTTCCATTGTGTTTAGCAATAATTGCTCTAGTTTTTTGAACGACTAAGCGAAAAACTTTACAAAATAAATTTCCAATAATTAACAACTATTTGCTTCAATAATTTTTTTTGTTGAAACACATATAGCCATAAATTTTAACTCTTCAAAATAATGACATAAACTTTGCAAAATTCATGGATGTACTTAATTAAATAATAAATAAAACCAATCAATACAAGAAATTAATTTTTCCCAACACTAGGCCACTATACTAAAACAATATGGCTAAATTAGGTAACCACATTTCCTTGATTAATGTGTCCAATATCAATGATGTTGGTGAGAGAGACCATTCATTTCATAATGAACAAGAAAAGTGAGAGAAGTTTTTGTTACATTAAAATTAGACAAGTCAAAAGCTTTTGACATAATTGAATAGACTTTTTTGCTATAGGTTATAGATATTTGGTACTAACAAGGCTTTTCTAGGTATGATCATGCAATGTATCACCCCACCAAATTTCTCTACCCTAATTAATGATTCTCCTCAAAGTAAGTTCAAAAGTCCGAAGGACTCACCTTGGATGTCCTCTTTGACCTTTTCTCTATATTTTATGGATGGAATTATTTTTGTATCGTGACAAATGAAGCTATGGTTTATGTGAAAATTCATAGAATTAAATTGGTAAGTGGTGCTCCACATATCTCATATTTATTTTTTGCAGTTGATATTCTATTGTTTTGTGAATCTTCCATCAATGACGATCGTACATTGAAATGCATGTCATGATAGCTTGTCAAATGTCAAATTTCAAAAATCTACCATTGACTTTAGTAATAATTGCTCCAATTTTTTGAAAGATCGAGTGAAAAACATTACAGAATAGATTTCCAAGAATTAACAACTATTTGCTTAAAGTTTTTTTTTTGTTGAAACACATGTAGCCATAACGTTTACCTCTTGAAAATATAGGCATAAACCTTACAAAATGCATGGATGTACTTAATTAAATAATAAATAAAACCAATCAATACTAGAAACTAATTTTTTTCCAAGGCAAAACCACATATACTAAAACTGTAAGGCCAACTTAGGTAACCACATTTACGTGATTGATATGCCCAATACCCTTGTTGTTGGTGAGAGAAATCAATCATTTCATGATGAACACGAAGTTCTAGAGAAGTTTTTTTTACATTGAAATTAGACAAGTCGAATGTTTTTGACATAATTGAATGGACTTTTTTGCCATTTGTTATTGATATTTGGTTTTGACAAGGCTTTTGTAGATGCGATCATGTAATGCATCACCCCACAAATCTTTTCTAATCTATTTAATGATTCTCCTCAAGTTAAGTTCAAATGCCAAAAAGGACTTTGCTTTGGATGTCCTTTTTTTTGGGCAAAAGAAAGGTAATCTTTATTAATAATGATAAAGTTACAAGGCTCAAAGGGTACATAAATGACTAAGGAACAACCTTAGTCATTGGGTACTATGAAGCAATAAATCTACTTAATTATTTACAAAGAATAACATCCCTAGTAACAATAATGAAATTAAATTAACGAACATGCCTTGGATGTCCTCTTTGACCATTTCTCTGTGCATTTGTATGGAATTATTTTTGTATCATGACAAATGAAGCTATTGTTTAGGAGAAAATTCATCAGATTAAATATGTTAGTGGTGCTTCAGTTATCTCATATTTATTTTGTACAGATGATATTATATTGTTTTGTGAATCTTCTATCAATGATGCTCTTAATTTGAAATACGTGCTTAACAATTTTTCTGACATGTCAAGACAGCTTGTCAAATGTTAATTATCAAAAATCTAACATTGTCTTTAGAAATAATTGCTCTAATTCTTTGAAAGACCAATTGAAAAACATTACAAAATAAATTTCAAAGAATTTTCTGCTATTTGCTTAAATAATTTTTTTTTGTTGAAAACACAACATCCTGGGTGGGGATCTTCCTATTTTAAACTAGAACAGGCATGGTTATGCTTAGATTACTTCTAGAAGATTGTAGGTCAAACTTGGCAAGCACATCCTAGACACACTAATGCCTTTAGCAACATTTCTTACAAGTTAAAGCATGTAAAATTTGCATGATCAAATCTTAGAAGAGAAGGTCTATTATCAATCCCAACATTTGTTTAAGACAAATTAAGAATGATATCATTTAGCTTGACTCTAAAGCTAAAAATGGTCCTTTCTCTGCTAACGATGTTGTCGCCTTATCTCTTCTTAGAGGGGGGCACATCTCTACACTCCCATAAATAAATATATATTGGAAGCAATAGACTTGGTTTCATTAGATTAGAAATGGGGATAGTGATACAACCTTTTTTCACAAGGTAGCCTGTAATGCCTTGATCCCAGGCATGCTACCAAGATCACAGTATCATAAGCAAAATTACACTAATTACAGAAAAACTAAATAACTGTGACTAAGACTCACCTCCAAGAAACGATGTGTGGCTAGAAGCTCCTACTCCAGCACCAGAACTCGACTACGCATGAGTGACATCTAAGTCACCCTGTATGCGTCCCAAACACACAAACAACAAAATCCGACAAAAGCGCCAAAAATTCAACTTTTAATTTATAAAACTTGGTTTTGTTTTGAGAATCCAATTTTAAAACATTATTTCTTTTTTCCGTTGAAATCACCGGAGGGAAATCTGTTCCTAGAACTATGCTTTCTTCAAAATTCACTTTCCATTTTCTTTTTAAAACATTTGGAAATTGTCTCCCAAACCATATTTTTTCCCAAAACTCATCTTTTCTTTCTCTTTTATACTTTTTCAAAACCTTTCTCATATTTTGAGCAATCCAAATTTTTGACCAGATCTAGCCTAAAACACCATGTCTCTCGGGCTCAAAACCAAAATCACAAACATTGACTGGTAACTTGTTCAAACACAATTCATAATCATTTCGAGGATTTTAGGACCATTCATAAGTCTAGTCCTAACCAAATCATTTTTCTTTCTTTTTCACAAAACCACATACTTGCTTATTCATTTCCACTTTTCTTACTGATGTTACCTTGATTAGGGGTAACCAGGCACACAAGCAGCAGGTGAGGACACAATGTCCCCAACCTCCCCGCACTACCATGGTGAAGTTCCCCACGCAGGTGGACACTGCCCTGGCCTATTGGCCTCAATTTCTTTTTATAAATGGATAGGGATATGTCTTTATCTAACGTCCTATTGGTGACTCGAACAACTACGTTCAATAACGCAGGCTCAGCCTACACCGTCGGTGACCCAGACACATAGGTCTCATATTCCTAGGTCTAGCCTACACCGTCTAGAGCTCGGTGACCGGAACACCAAGGCCCATATACCTAGGCTTAGCCTACACCACAGTTGTATCTGACAATTGGTTTTATTGGAGTCTCATACTCCTACCACATTGTTGACACCAACCCCTGTGGTTTCTCAACACATTATTAGTGTTTTATTTTCAAAACTCTTTAAGTTTTCCCTTTTCAAAACCATTTTCATTTCAATCTTTTTATTGCACAAACTTATTCCAAGCAACACATGACCCTCTACTAGGGTCCCAACCCAAATCATTTAAAACCATATTTTAAAATAATAAATTGGGACTCATGCCTAAAAACCACACATTTAATCACTTTTATTAAGTTTTAGGGTTTAAAACCCAAAACCATTCTCAAATTTACTTATTTGGTTTCCAAATTCCTCCATGACCTTTACATCGGAAAAGCACCAGTAACACATGCTCATTGTCCAATTAAAACCTTTTATTTCCATTTTATATTCACATATATATATATTAGAGCAAAGGTAAAATCGACAAACCGAAAATAAAGTCTGGTATACCGAAAATCCTTGGTTCGGAATACCGAACAATTTTGGTATACCAAAACTCCCTGTTTCGGTAGATTGGATGATGTCGGCCTACTGAAACCAGGCATTCTGGCTTAATCTGATATGAATTGCCCGCAACCAGGGCACCTCCTTGCTAGTTTCAGCCTTCGCATTCACCGAAACTAGGAGCCTCTGACGGACCCCTCAAACAAGCATCATAAAATACTAATAAATCATGGGATGTAGACCCTTGAGTCTACTTCAAAACCCCTCAAACCATTCATCAATCCATTAACTATGCAATTCATATGAAAATCACAAATGGGTGAAGCTTATTAACATCTACTATACCTTACATCCCTAAATCTCGTATAACCCAACCAATTTCCATCCTAACTGCATGATATCTACATATTCATGCTAATTATCACATTTCCATCCATTCTACTATTTTTCTACAATTTTACATGCATTTATCTCTATTTTCATGTATTTAACATATTGAACTAAAACCATGGAAACGAGGGAGAAAGGGAGTCGTGTACCTGAAATGGCACTCCAGCGAACCTCTCCTCGCCCCGGTGAAGCTCCCTCCAACCGGTAGACCATGGATCAGCTCTCCTCCTCTCTCTCTAGCTCACGCACCGTTCCTATTTTCCTTCTTTCTCTTCCGGCTTCCTCCCACTACTGCCTCCTTCCTCTTATCTCCTCCTCCTCCAACATGGCGCCGACCACCCATCACGTTGGAAGAAACGGGGAGGCATGGGCTGGTGTCTCTAGTGGCACGGGTTCAGTTGAAGAAGCAGAAGGGGATGGGGATCGTGAGGGCTCGTGAGAGAGAGAGAGAAAGAAAAGGAAAGAAAGAAAAAGAAGAAAAAAAGGCACACAAACAGAGGCGACTGTGCGACCCCAAACCAGACCCCACATTGGTCCTAAATCACGAACAGGTGCACAGAAAGCCAACCAAACCCTCACACTCACAAGAAACAACAGATTACCCATTAATAAATCATTTATACAATATCACAATTAATTACATGGCTTACCATTAAAATGGATAATCTGGCCGAAGTGTCACATAGCCTCTTCTAGGAAGTATCACAACATTTGATCTCATTGATGAATGATGTAACGACCTATCAGTTGCTACCTCTCAAACTTAACTACATTTTTATTTTTTATTATTAACCTATCAATTACAATTGCACCAATTCTGAGACTAACCATAATCTACAAAACATAATTAACAAAAATAAAACTAATAACAATACACTCACCAAAACCCTTAATGTATGGCAATGTGACTCCATCCTACGTGCACTAACAAGAATAGATCCTAATCCTACACCTACACCTACAAAAACACCAAAACAAAGTACACATGAGTGACCACTCAAAACGATCACACAGCACACACTCCACCTAAGGACACCAAATCACTCGACAAGCACGCCAAGGAAACAAGCAACCAAACACAGGCATCTCACTTGGATGCCACAACACTAAAACTGGGCAAGTCACTATTGCCTAGCACATAGCAAATTCTTTAAAACATGCCTTTAAAATCACTTTTCTCTTTTCCTTTGAAAACCATATGCATGCCCTTTTAAAATCCTTATGCACCCTTGAAATGGCTACTCTGCCAAGTCAAGTCTATGACAACACTTACACCACCTAAAGCCACATAGGAATGCCACTTAGGCGCAAACACTACGCCACACAGGCACAAACACCATAGAAATAAACAACAACATGTCGTGCTATCGACGCTGGCCACAAGTAGTCCACTTAAGTGCAACCAACGGTGCCTACGTTGCCATGGAAAACTACCTTGTGGAGGAGTCTACCCGCCCTAGAGTCCCTCCACCTAAAGGACCCTCAAATTACTAATCACACACTAGAAAAGCCTGCTCACCCTACACTAAGGAATGGTGTCCTCTCTTAGGACAAACCACCAGGTACACCCTATCGACACCCTAGCTCGGAGCGTAATCGCTACACCTAGTATCTGTCAACAATCACCAGTACAACGGTACCCATAGTGACCAAGGTATCATGCCTTGATATGTAGGAATCTCTTACCTCCTGTGTTCGTTGCCATGATACAACTAGGCACAAATGGTACCCTAGGTCTTTGGTGGCTGGGAAAAATTGAGTGTCACCCTACAAACTAGGCCGGCACCTTGACCTACGGACCTCAGCCTCAACCTACGGACCTCAGCCTCAACCTCGTGGACTACAATCTAGGAGTATCATACCTCCAAGATCCAACAAACACTTGCCTCAACCTCTTGGTCACAAGACCTCAACCTAAATGATGTGCTTGACTAACCAGGAACATGGCCACATCCCCTAGTCCCTACAACATGACTCTCTAGTTTGTTGGTATATCACAAACAGAAAAACCATGCAAAAATCTTTCCAAAACCTTTGCAAACTGATGCATTTTCTTTCCTAAACTCTTTTGGATAACCATTTCAAAATCGTTCAAAAGCATCTCAAAAACACCACAAAACACCATAGCAAAAGTTTCACCAAACCACGAACCAAATCCACAACTCAAAGGCCCAACCTCAATAGCTCTTCTATCAGGTTTCGAAAATCATACCTTGCGAGTGTCTAAGTTCTAGAGTGTAACGTTCAACCCACGACGACAACTAAATAAAACACCCAAAAACACACAAAATAGGGAAACACAGGCACCTTATGGGCATAAAGTTTACCTAAAAGTGCCCACACAGAAACGAAAGCAATGATCGTGAAGTCTCATTCAGCATGCAAGACTGAACCCCAAACACCAAACACACCCAGAATGCTTAGTCTTGGTGCCAAAGTGTACAATACTTACTGGCCTGTGTCTTAAATGAGCTATAGCTAGCTCAATGTCAAACACCCAAACAAGGCTACTAAATACCTAATTCAGTGTACCAATAACACTCGTAAAATTCATTTTGTAATTATTTACATTTTAATGAATTTTATTCCTGAACAGGTGTTATTGTTTCGAGGCCTCTTGTGTAGATTTGTGCTTCTAGGCTTGGGCCTCGTGGGCCGGCTTCTGTTTGCGTGTCCCTGTACGTGATTGGTATTGTGCATTGTGGCACTATGCATATGTGGGCCCGAGTGTGGGGTTCGTGTGGGACCCGCGTTGTGGGCCAGTTGGTGGGAGAGTTCGGTGCGATTGTTGGCTCATGCAAGAGCCTAGTGGTTGCACTATGCATGCATGCATGCAACTACCACCTTGGGGTGCATATTTATATGCTCGACCGACAACTCTTCTTCAACACCTCTCCTCTTCTCCTTCTCCGTGCATCTTCCCATCCCGAGCACGCCACTTCTCTTCTTCTTCCTCTCCTCCCACTCGTTCTCTCCCTCCACCCATCTCACTCCACCTCTTTTCCCGCCTCTCTCTCTCTTTCACTCTCCCTCCTCGTTCCCTCTTCCCCTGCATCCCCTTCCTATGTTCGGTGTGCTCGCATGTCGACGGAGGAGTGCGGCAGCGTGCGATAGCTTGTGGCGGCGTGGGAAGCTTCGGAGTTGCGTCCTAGAGGTCGAGGAAGCCCCGTGGACGTCGTGGTCGTGGGATTTGGCCAGAGGATTCGTCGGAGCTCGTGTCAGGTACACATCTTCTCCCCCTATAATAGAGAGCATGAAATTGGTAGAAATTGATAGGATTGCATGAATTTATTATGATTTTTTGAGAATTTACGGTGGATTTATGGGCATTTACACTACTGGTTGCGTTTTGGGGTCATTTTGACCCTTAGGCCTTTGCGATTTTATGTCTTGATGCATGGCCAATGGATTTTAGTTTTGTTTATTGGGATTTGGAGTAGACTCAAGAGTCTACATCTTATGTTTTATGCAAGATTTTTAGTGTTTATTTAGGGGGTCTGATTTGAGGTACCAGTTGGGGCGATTTCGGATAGTAGGGTTTGGGCCGTTTTCTGTTGTTTGCAGAATTCGACATACCGAACCATTTCGGTATGCCGTTTTTCTGTCGGTTTGGTCCTCTAGTTGAATTTGGTCGTCTGATTTTGGACGGTCAACCAAATCAATGGATTTCGGTCGACCGAACCATTTCTGGCATATCGATTTTGGCCATTGACCAGATTCGGTTGACCAATTCCGATCGATATACCAAACTAGTGGATTCTGACATACCTAACCTGTTTTCGGCATGCCAAATCTGGGGCCAAATGCTTTTATAAAATTCTGATTTCCAAGGGTTTTTCGGATTGGTTTGTTTTGTCTCTGTAAGATGGGATTGTGGGCCGTCAATGGTGGTCCCCTGGGACACCTGATGTGCCGTTTTACCTAGGTTTCGGAAGATTTTTCAAAGAAATAAAATGGTTTTGGAAAGTGGATTTCAAACTGATAGTTGGCCTGTTTCGGAAAATGATTTACCAGGCTTTTCTGTGTATAGGCGGAGACAGTGTGCGACCGTGTCGTTGGAACTAGGGAATGTGACTACATTCTCGGGTGGTCAGGCACAACCCCTAGGTCAAGGTCAGGAGACCGAGATACCCGAGGCTGAGGGACGTTGGGTTCAAGAGGTATGAGACTTCTTGACTGTCATCTCGAGGTTAGGTTTTTGGTCATCTCGAGGTTAGGTTTTAGTTTTCTTTAATTGCACGTAGGTCCTGGTTATCATTACTTTTAGGTCCCTGGAATTTCTTCTTAGGTCCTCGAATTTTGCATCCAAGTCCTTTTGCTTTTACATCCAGGTCCTTTCTTGCATCCAGGTCCTTTTTCATTACTCTTAGGTCCTTTTTATTACTTTTAGGTCCTGTGTTTTTGTGCTTAAACCCCTGAAGATTTAAATAAGTTTTGTTCATTTATTATTCCTGTAAATATTGCATGATTTGTCCTATTTAATTTTAATTTCATTTTCAGTCTCATAAATGTTTATTTCATCACATTTAAACCTTGCATTCATGTTTTCTTTGCAATTAAGTCCTGGAATTTTGCATTTTGCCCCTAGAGTTTTTCGAAAAGAATTTTCTTTGAACAATTTGCATTCATGACCTTAAAAGTCATCCATAATTACGCTGATTATGTAAAAAACTTGATTTCTATCACATATTGGTCCTAAAATCTTGCATGTTAGCCCCTGAATTCAATCCGTAATGCTTTTAGACATGAACATTTATACCCAGGCCCTTGAATGTTTTCTCAAATCAATAACCATAGTTTTTAATTGTATTTTAAATCACATTTTGGTATGTTTCACATTTATGGATAACATATGCTTGTAAATAATCTCTTGAATAGAGTTTTATCAAAAAAACCATGTTTACAATATAAATGAATATCTGATTTTACATTTTAGTCATATTTTCACTCTAGGTGTGAATTTTGCATAGTAGATCCTGAATTTTCAAGAAATTACCAAAAGTGCAATTTTCACACATGTTACACCACAGAGCCACATTTTCTTTAAAGCTTTCATCCCAGCATTAAGGTAAGACCTTTTGAGTACATTTTAACCATGATCTTCTCCTTTTTGTGAATTTTGCACACTAGACCCTGAGTTTTCTGGAAATTATCTAAGTGCAATTCTCACACACCTTAGTGTCACGTTTTCCTTTGATTCATCATTTGCACACTAGGATAGAATTCTCTGAATGTATTTTAATCTAGATTTTCATCCTTTTCTATGAATTTTGCATTTTGGTCATTGTACTTAAGACCTCGTCCTCAGCATGTTTTCATGAAAACAACATCTTGCATACATTTTGGCTTATCTTAGACCATGCGTCATCCCTATACATGCATTTATCACTTCTGATTATTTAAATGACCAAATTGCCCCTATGCCACCAATTCATGCACCTGCATTTTAGTTTTTGCACTCAGTCTTGCATAATCTTTGTCCAAGTCATTCCTTAGCACCTCTTACACATTTAGGTATACATTCATGCATTTTACATAGTTTTTATCATATTTTCATATCAATCCATCCTTTGTAAGTGAGTCTACATCTCATGTATTTCTTTCGTGGATTTTCCTTCACTTTGCTTTTTGAGTCCCTCACCCGACATTCGATTTGATTTCCTTTACTCCAGTGTTTTGGATTTTTTCGATTTGATTTGGATTTCATTTCCTAAGGGCATACACTAACTAACCAAAGGCCTCACATTGGCCCACTTACGAATTATTTCTCCTTTTTTATTTTCATGACTTTTTCTACAATTACGATGACTTGGGTTGGCCCCACTATTGATCTTTTTGATATCGATATGGTTTTCTCAAACATTCTTTCCAAAAACACCGTCATTTTATGTGATTTTCTTCACATGTCCCCGTATGCCTGTATTACATGGACTTCTTTGCAATTTTTCCGTTCCAGTATCCATGATGTTTTTTGTGATTCTAATGATTTGGGTCTATTGAATTTTTGATGCTCTTGATGTCGGTGTGGTTTTCTAGAGCGTTCGTTCCAAAAACGTCATCATTTTATGTGAATTTCTTCACATGTCACAATTTACCTATTTTCAATGGACTTCTTTGCAATTTTTTCGTTCGGGTATCCATGATGTTTTCCGTAATTCTAATGATTTTGGTCTATTTTATTTTTGATGCTATTGTTGTCGGTGTGGTTTTCCAGAGCGTTCCTTCCAAAAACGTTGTCATTTTATGTGAATTTCTTCACATGTCACAGTTACCTGTTTTTTGCGGACTTCTTTACAGTTTTTCTGTTTTGATTTCTGCGATGTTTTTTATGACTCCGATGACTTGAGTTGGTTGCATTTTTGAATTTATTGAGGCCTGTATGATTTTTCGAGCCATTCTCACCAAAAACCGTGTCATTTCATAAGATTTTTTTTGTCATGCTGTTTTTCATGATTGCGATATTTCATGTGGATTTCTTCGTAATTTTTGCATACCATCTTGCACATCCATCCAACCTTGTCTTGGCATTCATATTAGCATGATTAGAGCACAATCTAGGCTTAACAAACATCCATTCAACCTCTAGCAAGCGAATTAGACTAGAAAGATCAAGTTTCTCGGGCGTATGGGGGTGCCTAACACCTTCCCCATGCGTAATAGGAATCCTTACCCATCCTCTGGTTTGTGGACATCTAGCCTTCATGTTTGCATCTCATGCATTCATCTTTTTTGATTTGTTTTTGGTTTTCCTCGTCTTTCCCTTAAAAGACTAGGTGGTGCTCCTTTTCTTTTCATTTTTATCCTATCTTGCGCCTTCGCCATCTTAGCATGGCTGTGGCCTCCTCCCTCTGGTGCGACTCCTCACCGGATCCCCAGGCCTGGCATGGTCACAGGTGCATCACATTGTGTCAACTCAACAGGGGCAGCAACAACGGCGAAGGCGACCTCGCCATAAGGAAAGCAACTTCACCCCACTCATGGAGTCATTGAGTGACATCCTTCCAAAAGTTGTGCCACTCCTATATCTACCGGAGGTTCGTCCACCATCGGACCCACTTCCTAGGTGGTGTAAGATGAATTTGTTCTGTGAATTCCATCAGGCTCGTGAACATTCAACAAACGAGTGCCATACTCTCCAGAATGCTATCTAGGATTTGATTAACAATGGAGTCATTGTCGTCAACCTATAAGAGGCAGCACATACACCTACATCCACACTTGCACATGCATGTGCACATCCTAGAGTAGCAGGCCCCACCCTATCTGAGTAGGCAAGCTCCAAAGATGCTAGAACTTCAGGGGTTTATCTCCTCTCTCTTGGTTTATGCTTGAGGGGTCCGTTTGACCACATCGGCCTTGTTCCTCCTCCTATCCTTTCCCAGTGCTGTCCGTTGACACATGCGTGTGCCACTTTTGTTTCCGTTCCTCCATAGGGGGCCTAGCCAAAAGTTTGCCAATTAACAGATACAACTATTAGTTCCAATAACTAATACAATCCCAGCATCATTAACATATTCAACATTGTCAGTGATAGTCGTAGTCTCGGTAACAGTTCTAGCAACATTAGCCACACCTGCCCTAATTCCAGTAACCCCAATAGCATTGATAAAGCAACAACAACAAGGACTGTAGCTCTATCCTTTTCCTTTGATCCCTTTGTAGTTTCTTTCTATAGTGCCATCATATATCAAAATGCAAAAAAATGGAAAATACAAAAGAAAAAAAAGAAGAAAATCAATAAAAAAACATCAAAAAACTTTTAAATATATATATACAACAACAAATATAAAAAAACATTTTTCTTACAAACAACTTTGCCTGATGATGAAAATCAAAAAAGCTTGCCTAAGATGGGAATGGATTATTCCTCCTCAGTCGGTACTACCTAGATGACAAAGTTAACAAGGGAGCCACTGTTCATGAGCTGGACGAAACTAGGTAGATAAAATGTCCAAACTCCGCAGGGGCCCTGCACCTCCAAGAGGGATATAAAATGCTAGGGTGATGACGTGGAAACCTGAGATCTGATGTTAGGTTGAGGTCATGGGTTCACCAGCTCACCAAATCGACAGTTGGATGTTTTTTGATAGCTTCCTCATGCTATGTAAGATTCTTTCCTTCAAAATAAATTAGAAGAACAAGAGAAAATGGATTAGATTAGGTGTAGTAAACAAATAACAAAAGGATGGCAAAAGAAAAACTTAAACATGCAACTGTATACAAATTGGGGGGTGATTCTCCGTATGCATATGCCATGGGCTACTCTATGTCATGCAATGGATTTATGTAATAATAAAAATGCAAGACTTGGAAGATACTCCCTTCACCCTCGTACGTTGTGGAGTGGATGAGGAAGTGGAGGCATGGACGGAGCACCGAAGGTGCGCATAGGTTTAGATTGAAAGGATCTCTATGGATCTTGGATGATTCCGGTAGGGCTTTGCCTGATTTCTCTCTCTCTAAGCAACCTCTCTCTAATTTTAGAAAGCGTCCCAGAACTCAAGGTCTGGGGGTCTATTTACAAGTATGAGGACATCAAATCTCGTCAAAAACAAGTCAAGAAAATATCTAGTTATTGAATCTACTCAAAAACTCAAAAAATGGAATGTTTAGGACTTGCCACTGATGGTAGCGGCGACATATCTAGATATGTCGCTACATGGGTTAGTGATAGTCCAGAAAGTTTTATTTTCTGGTGCAGAAAAATAGACAAAAATCGTCTTTTACGAACTAGTCAACGCTCCTTGTGGCAACGAGCTCTAAATATCTCCACATTTAAAATAAAAATCCAAAATTGATTCAACAAATATCTAGCAACTGTAAACAACTAGTCCTGACCTTTTCAAATTCTCTTGAAATTGCTAGAATATTCTAGAAAATATTTAAATTAAAAATCAAATTTTAAATCCAAATTCAAAATCAAATTCAAATTTGAAAGATAAAAATCCCCAATAATTACAAGAATTATGTTAAATATATCTATAACAAATTCCAATATCATAACTAAATAAATATTTGGAAATTAAGCACGTGTTGAAATTATCTTGTTAAATTATAAATAGTTCTAGCAATTAAAAAGTCATAGTTAATATCATATCTCATTTTAAATCATGATAAAAATATGTGATATTAATCTTAATGTCATCCATATTTCTAGTATTTTCCGGAATTACCTGCCATTGATAAGGATTTATATGATATTAAATAATTATTCAAGCACATAGAAAATCCTAGAAATTATAATAATTATGAAGAAGATCATGATAATATTTATAAATGTCCCATATATTATATTAAAGCCCACGATGAAAAATTATCTAGAGAAAGAATTCTAGGATTCTTATCACTTGTTGGTGTGGCAATAAGACTAGTTACTTGTAGTTATGGCAACTAGGCTAGTCACCTGTACTCGTGGCAACATCCTAGCCTTTTTGCATTCTGCCCCAATCTTTTATGTTAAATCCATAGAAACACCTTAAAAGTCCGAAAAATATTCAAAAATCACGGGAAATCTAAAAACATCTTCTTTAAGGTTAGAGTACTCAAATCTATCACCAATTTGAGTAAGGTGAGAGTATTAGCTCTGCCACAGCTAGTGAATCACACCAAAACGTTCAATGGACCTAAGCCTGCCGTCAGTTTGAGTGGATTAGCTTTGCCACAACTAACATCCTTGAACCAAGTAAAATCAAGATTGTTTTTAAAGAAAACATGAAATGTTTGGAAAATAGAGTAGAAGATCCCTAGCCTCATGATCTGAGGCGCCTCAACGGTTCCTATTCTGGGAAATGCAAAAATGAGATATCTACAGGTATGGCACACTAAAATCATAATCTCTAGGGCAATCCACCAATCATCTTTGTCTCAGGTTCAAATACTTCTACATGAAGAAATACTTTAGGCTTCGATGATCTATGAACACTACGAACTGTTTGTCATACAGGTAATACTTCCAAATCTTCAAGGCAAAGACTAAGGTAGCCATTTCTAGGTCATGAGTGGGATAATTATTCTCAGGGTCATTTAACTGGCAATAGGCATACACCACTACTTTTCATGCTGCATCAAGATGCATCTCAATTTGATCCCATAGGCATCGTTGTAGACTATGAAACCACTATCTCCATATTGTAGTGTCAGAACTGGAGCTGTGACCAGATGGGCTTTTAGTTCATTGAAGCTCTCCTCAAATTGCATCCCATGCAAAGGGAACTTCCTTCAGAGTCAGTCTAGTCAAGGGGGTTGCAATTTTTGAGAAGTCTTCGATAAACCTCTGGTAATATCCTATCAAATGGAGGATTCTTCTAATCTCTATTACCTTCCTCAGTCTAGCCCAACTATTACAGCTTCCACCTTAGTTGGATTGTAACGCCTTGAACGTTGGTACGCTACCTAAATCATAGTATAACAAGGAATAACAATAATTACAGCAATAATTAAACAATTGCAACTAACTAAGGCTCACTTCCAGGAACAATGTGCAGCTAGTGGCTCCTACACTGGCACCAAATTTGGACAACACCGCCTGCACCAATAACTAAATAAGGCATGCGTGAGTGACATCCAAGTCACCCAGTAAGCACCCCACACAGAAAACCACTACAAAACAACGAGAAAACACAAGCCTCGACTATTACAAAATGTAGTTTCCAAAAACTATTTCAAAACATCATTTCTTTTCTTTTTAAAACATTTGGAATATTTACCCAAAAGCATGCCTTTCTCAAAAAATTTTATTTTTCACAATTTATGCCTTTTTAAAACCTTTCATGCATTTCGAGAAATCCAAATTCTCGATAAGATCTAGCCTAAAACATAAGGCCTCACAGGGCTCAAAACAAAACCATCTCCATAAGTTGGCACCTGGTTAAAACACAATTCTCATCCATTGCTAGAATTTTAAGACAAAACACAAGTATAAATCTAGCCAAAACCACACATTTAATTTCCACTTTTCTTATTGGTGTTACCTTGATTAGAGGTAATCAGGTACACATGCAGTAGGTGACGACACCATTTCCCCTACCTCTCTACACTGCTGTGGTGAAGTTCCCCGTGTGGGAGGACACCGCTTTGGCCAATAGGTCTCAATTTCATTTCATATTCATAGGGATACGGCGTTTTCTGACGTCCCATTGGTGACCTGAACACCTAGGTTCATATACCTAGGCTTAGCCTACATTGCCTTAAACTTGATAACCACAGTCGTATTTGACAATTG
The DNA here is from genome assembly GCA_024699735.1 of Posidonia australis. Lineage (NCBI taxonomy): Eukaryota > Viridiplantae > Streptophyta > Magnoliopsida > Alismatales > Posidoniaceae > Posidonia > Posidonia australis. Next base: position 2,593 of record JAMKQA010001536.1, on the reverse strand, counting down.
GATCTATACCAATTTGTCGACACCAACCACTCGTGGTTCCATACTGGCTACCACGATCGTATTTGACAATTGGTTTCATTAGAGACTCATACTCCTACCACATTGTCAACACCAACCCCTCGTTGTTCCAGAACACGTTATTATTTTCTTTTCAAAACTCTTGGATTTTCTTTTAAAACCATTACACATTCTCTTTTCTTTGCAGGGGATCATTCCGATGCAAACATGACCCTCCATTTGGGTCTCAGGCTCAAAATCATGAAAAACCATGCATTAATATCCATTATTGGGTCTTATGCCCAAAACCACATTAAACCAAATATTTATCAATTTCTTTCATTTTTGAGGCCTTAAGCCAAAAACCATATTCAATTTTATTTATTTGAATTTCATATTCCTCCATGTCATCCACATAGGGAAAACATTATTACTAAATGTCCATTATCCATTTAGAACTATTTATTTCTATTTTCCATAATCATTATTTCATATGGGCTAGGGGTCTGGTTTGGCAGACCAAACCAAATCGGTATACCGAAATGGGCATCAACAACTAGAACAATCGATCGAATTTGGGATTCAGTCGTCCGAAAATCCCTATTTCGGTTGACCGAAATATTTTTGGCCGACCAAAATTCACTAAAAAGGAAAACTGAGTATTTTCGATCTACCGAAATTGGGTTTCTGATCATATAATGACTGAAAAACGGTACACTGAACCAAAATCGGCATACCAAAATTCTAGATTTCAATAAGCTTTTCTTGTGCCCTAATTGTGAGTTTACCGGAATTAGGACCTTCAATGGACCCAACAAACACATAGCAAAATTACACATTAAACATGGGGTGTAGACCACCGAGTCTACTTCAAAACCCCTCAAACCATTCACTAATCCTTTAAGCATGCTTTCCACAATAAAATCTCAAAGACATGAAACTCATTACATGGCTATTGTAGCATGCAACAAAAATTCGACCATAAATTCACTCTACCTAGCATGATCTCTACATATTCATGCCATTTACATTATTTCTATCATTTTTACTATTTTCCCATGATTTAACATGCATTTACATTATTTTCATGTATTTAACCTATTTTCACAAAATGAAGGAAAAGAAGGAAGGAAGTTGGGTCGCGTACCTTGATCGGCACTCTAGCGACCTCCACCCCACACTGTGCTCCTTGGCAAGCCTCTAGCTGTCTCGTGCTTGGTGCTTCTCTTCTCCAGGCAACATTGATTCTCATCTTCCCTCTACTCGGCATGCCTCCCCTCCACTAGCCTCCTCCCATTGGCTCCCTTTCCTCTTTATCTCCTCCTCCTCCCCGCATCACACCGACCTCCAGCCCCATCACTCTCACAACAGAGGGGACGAGATTGCATAGGTTTTCTGTGGTGGCACGGGTGAGGGGAGAAGAAAGAAGGAAGAAAAGATAGGGAGAAGGAGGAGTCTCGTGCATAAGGGGTGGGGAGAGAGGAGAGAAAAGAAAAGGAAAAGAGAAAGGAGAAAAGGACGGGTACGTAGATCGAGGCAACTGTACATCCTTTGACCAAATTCCACATTGGTCCCATAACACAAACAGGTGCACAAAAAGCCAACAAACCTCCACACACACACTAGAAATATCATATTATCCATTAATTAACCATTTAAATAATATTACAAATAATGACATCTTTTACAATTAAAAATTGATAATCAGGTCCAAGTGTCACATGGATCAACCTTAATGCCTTCCTCAGGGATGATGTGATTGAGGAATGCCAACACTTCCAGCCAAAACTCGCTCTAGAAAGCCATTGGGGTACTCTTGAACATCTGGTATATCCTGTACCCCTAGAATCGACATGGAGGATACCATTACACAAGCAAGGTAGCCCATACTACCTTTTCCTAGATGACGATAGGCCTTGATTGTTGAGAACACTTTCTTAGGTTCTTCTAGTCTAACTCCTTTTTATCAAGCACCATCCCTAGCTCGAGCATTACGATAAAATTCTCATCTTTTCACAGTCTATCATTGCTGAATGTTGTGCTAGCCAGTTCATTCCCAGAATGACATCATATTCTTGCATGTCCATTAAAATCAAACTAGCCTTGAATCCCCTATCTCCTTGCTAAACATCGATTGACCATAAATACCTTGATGCCAAGTTGTGCTCTCCCAATGGGGTCACCATATCAAGATGAAAAGTCAACTTAGCTAACCTCTCCTCGATCTTAGTTGCGAACAACTCAAAAATAAAAAAGAACTATAGACACCCCGATTTTGAGGTAACCCAGAAATGAGTATCTGTATGTTGCTTTGGATGTGATCAACCCTTGAACCGAGATCCCAAACCCATTAGCAAGCCAAATCCCAAAGAAATACCTGAGCAGGGTTGGCACACCAAGTTGGCGCACGAAGTAGGCGCACCAAGTTGGCGCACGAAGCAGGCACACCAACTAGGCACACCAACCAGGAGCACCAAGTAGGCGCACATAACAGGCGCACTAAGCAGGCGCCCAGCCGTTTCCAGACCGCGACTGTTGACCTTCCATCTTCCGACTGTTAGCTTTGCAAACGAATGTGCTCGAGAATATTCGAGCC
>JAMKQA010001535.1:0-23338 GCA_024699735.1 Posidonia australis | reverse complement strand
TCGACTTTTTCGACTTCCTTTGATCATTGCTCAATCAACTACTTCCACCCTAACTTGGTCTATGGTGAGGATAATGTGACCTATTGGTGCAGGTGCTTTGATGCTGAGTGTAGCGGCGTCTGCATTGTGAAGGCAAGGTTTTGTGAGGTCGGGGGTGGTGGACCCAAACAACTAGGTACAACGACCCAGGCTCATCCTACACTGTCGGTGACCCAAACAACTAGGTATGAAAACCCAGGCTCAGCCTACATCGCTACGAGCTCGGCAACCATATTATCAGTGTTCCATTGCAAAACCATTTTCCATTCATTCCATTCTTCTCGTTACAGGACTCTATTTCCTTGCAACACTTGACCCTCCACTGCGGTCCCAACTCAAGCCAGGAAAACCATGCTTAAAGTCATGAATTGGGTTTCATGCCCAAAACCACATAAAACCATCTTTTTCATTCATTAATAGGGTCTAAAACCCAAAACCACACCCAAATCCATTTGTTTGGGGTTTCACATGCCTCTATGTCACTACATGGGGAAACATCATTCATATAAACCCACCATACCATTAAAACCACTTAACATTCATCAAAAATTCACATTTTAACATCCCAGGTTCAGGGCAAAAACGGCATACCGAATTTTCAATTCGGTATACCGAAAATTTTTAGTATGCCGAAACCCCCTGTTTCGATCGACCGTGAAATTTCGGTCTACCGAACCCTGGTTTCTGGCTTAATCTGCTAGGATTTCGGCATACCAAATAAATTTGGTATACCAAATTCCTCGTAGACAGGGCACACCCCGGTTCCACAACGGTGGAATTCGCCCAAAGTGGGAGTCCCAATCGGACCCCCCAAACATACACCATAAATTTCCATAAAATCATGGGGTGTAGACCCTTAAGTCTACTTCAAAACCCTCCAAACTATTCATGATTCCATCAACCACATAGTTCAAACAAAAATCAAAAGAGGAAGGGGCTCAAGAATGGCTACTGTAGCCTTCAACCCCAAAATCACATTTTCCCCACAAACATCAATCCTAACCAATGATCTCTATATTCTCATGCTATACATCACATTCCCATTCATTTCATGAATTTTCTACAATTTTCCATGCATTTATCACAATTTTTCTTGCAATTAACCTACTGTTAACAAAACACCAGACGAAGGAAAGGAAAGGGGTTGCGTACCTGGCACAGCCCCCGGCAACCTTCCCTACTCTTCGGCGAACCTCCTCGCGCCTCGGCGAATCCTCCTCGGCTAGCGGAACACACGAGCGGCTCACCACCTCTTCGGTTACGCACCAATCCTCTCCCTCTCCTCCTCCCTCTGTCACCCTTTCCTCTCTCTACATGCTGCGACCTCCATTTATCCTTCTCTCCACCCGCATCGTGCCGGCCGCCCATCGCATCGGAGGAGACGGCGAGGCACGGACCGGTGTCACTGGTGGCACGGGTCGGGGAAGGGAAGGGGACAGGGGAAAAGTATGCGGCTCGTGAGAGGAAGGAAAGGAAGGAGAAAAAGAAGGAAAAGAAAGGAAGAAAAGATAGGCACGCAAATCGAGACGACTGTGCACCCTCAAGTCGGACCCCACATTGGTCCCAAATCACAAATAGGTGCACAGAAGACCAACCACCAGCTCACACAAACAAGAAACAACAGATTATCCATTAATAAACCATTTAAGCATTATTACAATTAATTACATGGTTTACAAATAAAAATGGATAATCAGGCCCAGATGTCACAATAGTAGGCCTAACCACGTCCAAATCTTATCTGACATTTTGATTAGCCTGATATCATCACACAAAACCACGACCGTAAGCCCATGGTCCAGTCGATAATCCAGGCAGCCAAGTGGTAAATTTAAACCCATATTTAGCACATCATTTAGGTGAACCAATGAAGATTACTATTCTGGAGCACCAATGTGGAGCACCATCATGGCGCACCTACATGGCGCACCATGCTGGCGCATAGTCACTTTTCAGGGTGCTGACTGTTGGCTATCCATCTTCCATACTTGTAACCTCCACTTACGAATATTCTTCTATGAACCTACGCAAGTCCTTTGGTTTTCATGCCCTTTGACATCCCAAGACCCTACATTTCCACCTCCTTTAAAAAGCCACCCATGAACTACACTTAGGTTCTCTTGGTTACATTGGCATCCCATAAGAGACCATTCCTCAATACTTGCTGCATCCCTGAGCACCCTCTGAGCCCCTCTGCCTCGTCCAAAGCAGCCGAAGGAGGTTTACCTCGAGCCACCAAAGGAGGAAACACCATAGGTATATTCTCCTTTCCCACTTTCATATGATCTTTGCATGCTACCTTGAATGAAGCTTACACTGTGGACTTAACTGATGTGATATATATGTGGATTGCTTGATCGTTTGCACTATTTCTTTATTTTAGTAGTGGATCATGATACTCTTTCATAAAGTTATTTGTACTGTTTGTTCATCTTGATGTTTGTTTGCATTGTTTGCTCTTTTTGGTGATGTATCATGGTCCCTATGAGGCTATTGGCCACTGAATACAGGCTATGGTATACCCTTTTGCATGCCATGACACTACCCCATACTCCCTCAATCAGTCTGGATACCCCATACACCTCAAGAGCCTCCATAGATGGTTGCAGCCCTAGAGAATCCCTAAGCATGTATGGATAGGAAATGAGAGAGAGGTCTGTTTTGGTCTTGATTGTTTTGTATGTTTGTGTTCCCTGGTATCTAAGATAGTTCTTTGAATAGCCATAAGTATGGGTGATTACATGTATCTTGCCCAGGCTCTGGAATCAGTTTGCAGTCTGAAACAGAGTACCTAGGGTGCACCACATAGGGGCACTAGAGTGGAGCACCATATAAGCGCACCACACTGGCACACCATCTTGGTGCACCAAGGTGGCGCACTAGTCTGGTTGCAGGATGCAAACAGTAGGTTTTGCATCATGATTTGCATATTCTCCCGGTTGTCATGGTTTCTAATTTTTCTGGTGTTTGTTCCTGAATATACCATTTAATAACTCTGTTTGCATTAGTTTTGCATCTAGTAGAGTAGTGATGCTTACTATTTGGGTCTTGTGAATCGGTGACCCTTTTTTGGCTCTTGTCAATGAAATCCTTTTGCACCGTTCCGTGATTCTGACCCCAGGTAGCGTAGTGGAACAGTAGGACATGGTTCATTCCCCCACTTCACCTAGATTTGGTTTTAGTATGACACTAGGCACAACATACATGTGACATGGCATTGCATACCACCCTTGGGTGGATAGAAATAGGTTGTAAAGCCGACATTGCCACTAAAGTAAATGAAAAAAACCATGAAAGACCGATTTCTCGGGCACACGGGCCTCGTGCGTAACAGGGATCCTTACCTAATTTTTGGTTCATGATGACCTTTTCCATTGGTTTGTTATCATGCACATTTGCATAGTCTTGTTGTTTTAAACGGTTTTCCTTGTCTCCTGTTTTAAGTAGATTAGGTGGCAACTCCCACATTTTTATCATTGTTTTGATCGCCTTTTTGCCGTGACTTTGCTGGCCTTCACGCATTTGGCCTTTTGCGCCATGCCCGAGGCTGCTGTCGGCATGGTTACACATAGGAAGCAATTTCAGTAACATTGGTTGATGTGACCAATGCATTTAAGGGATACATAGAGAAAGAGGAAGATTTAAACAAGAAAAGATTGAAACTAATGGAGGAGATGGTTGCTATTGAACAAGCAAAACATGAGGAGAAGGTCATCATTGAATGAGTAAACTTAAGGTCAAGAAGACAAATGATGTGAAAGAAGTGGCTCAAATTCTTTTTGATCTTCCAAAACTTGAGACTTATGAGATATGCAAGGCTATGGAAATGTTTGAGAATTCAAGTAAAAGACAACAATTTTTATCTCTACCACAAGATAGACAACTGGAATGGATTAAGTGATATTGAACAAGAGAAGTGAATAGCTTTTATTGGTGCATTGTGTTTCATTACATAATATTGATTTCTGTTGGTGCTTCTATTTGTTGCCCCTTATATGTAGAGTTGGTCTGTGATTGACGACGGTAGAGATAGTGGTGGTCAGTGACAACGATGGTGGTGGTGGCCTATGACAGCGATGCTGGTGGTAGCCGATGACGACAGTGGTAGTGGTCGCCAACGACGGCGATGGTGGTGGTGGCCGATGACGACGATAGTGATGGTGGCCAACGACGACGACGATGGTGGTAACCAGCGACAGTGGTAGTAGTGGTGGTCGACAATGGTGGCAGCGGTGGTGGTCGACGACCCACGACAGCAATGGTGGTGGCCGACGACGACGACGACAGAGGTGGTGGTGGCTGATGACAACAGTTGCAATGGTGGTCAACGATGGTAGTGGTGATAGATGCGATAGGCAACGATGGTGGTGGTGGTCAACAGCGATGATGCGGCGATGAGTGGATTCAGTTGGCAACAATGGAGAAGGTAATATAGTCCTTTGATTAACTCATAAGTGCTTGTTAGACATACAAACCCAACAAGCTTTTCTTTACCTCCATAAAATCTATAAAAAGTACAGTTTAACAAAAAGTCAACTTTTCTCAATAAGTTATGTAAGAAAAAGTGTTTCCAAATGCAACCTAAGATTGCAAGCCCTTTGGCATCTATCTCTTAAGACTTATTTGTGGAATTTGATTATGGATTATACTATAGCAAATTATTCTTGGTTGTAGAATTTAATATTGTGGATTGTATTTATTCATTGTTTCTCCTATCAAGTTATATTCTTTCTTATTAAGATGATGATGATGATATTCTTTTTTATTCTCTAATATGATGAATTTCTTTTTATTCAATCACGTTGTTTCATCATGGAGAAAAATCTCTTTAAGCAATTAGTTAAAGATGATGAAGATACAAGGAAAAGAGTCATGACCATGTTGTTGTTAAAGTCACACAATGTTTTCAATTTTGCAAATAGTCATTTGAATGCACCAATGACCATCGACGAATTTATAGCAGGGAAGGTGAAGAGTTTGTTCAAAGCTTGTTGGTTCCTACTTTGTTGAATTAAGTATATCATTGTTGAAAAATTTATAGACTGCGACAACATGTTTTCTAAAGTTTTTGTAACTTTTTTTTCTAACTTACCGACTATAAATGAGTGGTCAATATGGACATTCAACTCAAAATCAATTAGCAATGAGTAGAGGGGTCCATCTATATATAAACACAAGTTGCAGTCCTTACTTTTTCAATGTGTGACTATTCCAACACTTCCCCTCACTTGTGCCTTATTTTAGGTCCAACAAGTGTTTCTTTTGAACATGGTTGGATGTGTGTGGACTTGGACCCATTTAGATTTCTTTTGGCTCTGATACCTTATTAAAAATATGAACATCTAACTCAAAATCTGTAACGACCTAGATTTGAAAGTAGTGTTTTGGTCAGACAATTAAAGTGGAAGTCAGGAGTGTTGGGCGTTCGGACCAGTGTCCAATGTTGGACACATCCTCAATAGTGTCCAATACTTGGATTGTGGGTTTCTAGTCTATTGGTGTTGTATGATTTAGGTGTTGTGTAGACCCTTATAGGAGTTTTGTAGGTTTGTTCTAGGCTGCAAAGTTTGGTTGGCGTGCTTTCGTGCCCGGTCTCTGCTGACACAAGCCACGTGGAAGTGGAAGGTCGTGTGGTTTAGTCTCATACTGTGGCTTCCTTTCTTTCTTTCTTTCTTTCTTTTATTCTTTCCTTTCTTTCTTTCTCTTTTCTCTCCCCAGGCCCCACCCTCCTTCCCCTTCTTCTTATTCTCCTTCATCTTCTCTTGCACAAGTGAGGGAGAGAGAGGGAGAATGAGAGGAGAGAGAGAGAGAGAGAGAGAGAGAGAGATGGATGAAAGAAGGAGAGACTGCCGTCATCGCCATTGTCATGTCGCTTTTGCGAGGAGGAGGACCGGAGCAGGTCGTGGTCGGAGGAGGAGGATGTGTGCCGTCGTTCGTCGTTCGTCGCTCGTCACCGTCGCGCCTTCGGTGGAGGTATGCACCCTGTAGGCTTCCTTTTGATTTCCAATTTGATTCCTAGGGGTATGTTAGTGTGCTCGTAATTGTAGTAAATTTTACTGCATTTATTGAGCATTTGTGGGCCATTTATGAGCTTATTGGTTGTGTGGGTGAATAGCACCCCTTTTGTGTTTTCTGTTGATTTCTCGAGATCCACTTGATGGATCTCTATGTTGCTTGTTTGGTTCAGAAGATCTCATCGAGATCTTCATTTTGTTATATGGTTTGCTTGGTTTGTGTGGTTATTTGTAGGGTTTAGGACTTTGGGTCCTATTTTTGGGTGTTCTATATTCGTTTGGTTCGGTATGCTGAATTATTTCGGCATACCGTTTTGGACTTCCAGAATGTCCCCATGATTCTTGATTTGGTCGACCGAATTTATTTGATCTGCTATTCTAAGCCTTGGGTGTTGACATGGCACCCTTGTCCGATTGATCGGTCGTGTTCGGTATGCCGGGTTAGGGGATTTTGGTCAACCGATCCCTTTTCAGTTTGCCGAATTGGTCTTGTGAGCCCTAGTTCGACCGACCATTTTGGTTCAGTATGCCGAACCAAACCTGGACCCCTGCACTTAGTTATTTGTGGTGTAGATTTATATATATATATATATATATGTTTGTTTGTGTGTGTGTGTATGTGTGTGTATGTATGTATTTATGTGTTTATGTATGTATTAATCTTGGAGAAATTAATATAATGGCATAAATAGTTAGGATAACCATTAGAATGATTGTAGGATTGCCTAAAATGAATTAGCAAGATATCATCTGAGATATGGGTAGAGTAAAAGATGAAATAATTTAAAAATAATAGGTTCTTTCCTTAGATAGTTTAGACTGAACTTTAGGAATCATGATAGCATCCCTAGGTCTAGGACTTGTGTGGTTTTGTGTGTGATACACTGAATGGAGTATTCAGTGGCACTGCTCTACGTGTTTGAGCCGATCTAGTTGTGCTCCCAAAGGACATGAGCTAATAGGTGTCTTACACTTGGCGCTAGAGCATAGAGTTCTGGTTGTATTTGTTTTGCTGTGGTGTCTTTTGGGTGGATTTGACACTTAGAGGACACTTTTGTTGGTGTTTTCTTGGATTGTGGTCGTGGGTTGAGCGTGATGCGCGTGAACCTAGACGCTCCCAAGGTGTGTGAGCTTGACAGGAGAGCTATCGAGACTATGTTTTGTTTATGGTTTCTCAGCATTTGATTTCCGTGCCGCTGCTGGGCACTGTGTTTCTTGAGTTTTAAAAGATATTTAATAGTTTTGAAATGATTTTCCAAAAAGAGAGTTTTGGAAAGAAAAAGGTAAAGATTTGAAAATGGTTTGGAAAGAATTTTCTGGTGCTTTCTATTTGTGTTGGAGACCAAGAGGTCGAGGTGTATTCGTTGGATCCTTGAGGTATGGCACTCTTGGATTGGCACTCCAAGACCAAGGCTGAGGTCCGCAGGACGAGGGGCTGGCTGAGCATGGAGGTATGACACTCCGTTGTCTAGGGTGCCGAGGCCCAGGGTACTGTCTGGCCCTAGTGTATCGTGACATCGAACCCAGAGTGTATGAAATCTTTGGGTAGCTCCATGATACGCTGTATAGTCCAAGTATCTAGACTTGTGGGTGTTGGTTGAGCTCAGCGGTGAGGAGTCTCGTGTAGCTCAGAGCATTGTGTTGAGGACGTTGTAAGAAGGTGTGCCCTGTGAGGGCCAGTGTGGGTGAGACACGTGCTCTATAGTTGACAGGAGGGGTTGGCTTGGTTGAGAGTTCTCCAAAGGGAGAATCGAGGAACGGTGATCACTCCTCCATAGGGTGGATTCATCGTGGTAACGCAAACATAGTTGGTCGCGCTTCGATGGATTACATGTGGCTAGTGTTTGTCTGTTTGGTGTTGGGTAGTTCGACACACTATTTGTGCTTGTGTTTGTATGGAGTCTTGGTTTAGGAAATCAGGCTCTAGGCCTCGAGGAAGCTGTGGTTTTGGCACCTATTGAGGTGTAGTATTTTGAGAGTGGTGGCTCCGTTGTTTTGAAAGTGGTGACTTCGTGGTTTGGGAGCAGAGGCTCTATGGCTTTGTGCTATGCTTGGGTCCAGAGGAGACCATGTTGTATAGAGCAAAGGCTCTATAGTTGTACTTTGGTGTAGCTTTTGGGTTTATCTTGGTAAGAGTGGCCATCTCAAGCGTGAATAAAAGATTTTAAAAGAGCATACACATGGTTTTGAAAAGAAAAAGAAAAGAATGGTTTTATAATTTTGTAGCCTGTCGGACGATGGTAGATTGCCTGATTTGGTGTTGTAGCATCCAGGAGGGATGCCAGAGCTTGTGTGTTGAGCGTCAATAGATTGTCCTTTTGGTTTGGCGACATTTGAGTGCGATGCTGGTGCTTGGTTGCCCTCGGCATAGGTGGCCGAGTTGTAGGTGGGGTGTGTGTTAGGTGAATGTTGAATAGTCACTCATGTGTACATTATTTTTATGTGTTTTGGTAAGTGTAGAATAGTAGCTGCTGTTTGCTAGTTCATATAGAAAGAGTCACGCTGCCACACATCAGGGATCTAAGTGAGTGTTAGTTTAGTTTTATTTTTGTTGTTTAGTAGATTTATTTACAATTGAGAGTACTTAGCTTTAACTGTATTATTAGTGTGATTGTTGGTTAATAATAAAAATAAAATAATTAAATAAAAATTTTGTAGCTAGGTTAGGTGGTAACGACTTGAAATCGTTACAAAATTAATTGGTAATGAGTGGAAGAGTTCATTTATATATAACTATAAGTCTTAATTCTCACTTTTTCAACGTAGGACTATTCCAACATGGGTCTTGAACCCGTGGTCATGGAGCTAGTGGTGGAGCTCTCCATTACCTTACTAAGTTTTAGTAACTTAGTAACTTAGTAAGTTTTTGTAACTTAGTAAAGTTGGAAGGAATGATTTGTGACACTAAGAATGTTATTGTGGAAGAGTAACTAGCTATGTTTCTTGACATAGTAGGACAAAATCATCGATATGGAGTAACAACCGAGCGATTTCACTGTTCTTCTTGGAATGTCAGCATGTATTTCAATAATATGCTTGATAAAATCATGAAACTTAGCAAAATATTATTAGTTGATCTATCATTAACGACTCATGAGAGAATCCGCAATGATCCTGATTGATTCCATTGTTTCAAGGTGTGCTTTTGTCTTGATTATTTTATCATTATGATATGTATAATTAGAATGCTTATTGATGGAACTATTTGTATATATAATTTGCTTATCAAGATTGTGTTGGAGTTATTAATGGAACATATGTAAAAACCACAATATATGGAGAAGAGAATATTAGATTTATAAATAGGAAAGGTGATCTCTCACAAAATATTACGATTACATGCAACTTTAACATGGAGTTTACATATGTTCTTGTGGTTGGGAGGGGTCTGCAGCTGTTGCCTGTGTTCTTCAAGATGTATTAACTTGACCTAATGGATTAAGAGTTCCTTCAAATATAATAATTTATAATGTACTAAATAACGTTTATAACTTCGTCGGTAATAACCAATATATTTGTTTGTTCTCTAGGGAAATACTATTTAGTAGATGTAGGTTATCCAAATAGGCTAGAATTTTTATGTCTTTATCATGATGTTAGATATCATTTAAGTAAGTATGATAACAATCGTTAGCCAACTAATGCCATTGAAAACTTTAATTATCGACATTCTCAATTAAGAAATGCTATTAAACATGCCTTTAGAGTCGTTAAACATTATTTCGCTATTTTGCGAGAATGTATTCCTTTTTTTATGACACACAAGTAAAAATAGTGTTGGCATATTTTATACTCCACAATTTTATTCGTAGAGAAGACAAAATCAACTTTTTTAAAGATCTTCAAGATGAAGTGGAAGAAAATCAAGAAGAGGATACTCAATAGGAACCTTCAAATTGACTTGATGAGGTCTAAGGACATATGGAACAATATTATCTCAAAAATAGAAGAAATGACTAGCTGATCAAATTCGTCTTAATATGTCCAATTCCATGTAACATTAATGATGTTGTTTGATGATATTATTTTTGGATATTGTTAACCACGTATGATGTGATATTGTTATTTTACTAGTACTTGGTTAAGTTGTTACTTAGCATTATTATTCATGTATTATATGATATGTTTTTTGACATTATTATTTCATTATTTGTGAAGTTGTTATTGTCATGTGTTGGTTATGTTAAAATAATATCATGTTAATGAACATGCACACGACATCATGTTAAAAATGATATCATGTTTTCAAGTATAACGCATTATGTGACCAAACATAGTAAAATGAAAATAAACACATATTGGTTAAAGGAGAATAGATTTCCTTATGAAATTATAATTTCTTTATATTTTTACAATGTACACAAACACTAGAAAATGAGTAAAAGAGAAAATCAATACTCTCCTTACTTTCCTAGAAAATAAATTTCCTTTGACCATGGATTATTTTGTCCCTTTGTTTCCATGATTACTAACACCCCTTTTATCCATTATCATTCAAGAGCGTGCTTATACTTAAATTTTCCGAAAGATCACTTCTACATTGGATCTAATTGGAACCTCAGGTGTCCAACTAAGGATAAGTGGACATATCCAATCATGAATATCTAATCATATTAGTTTAGTTGACCTAATTTGTTTTCAAAAAGTTAACCAAATTGAGCCTACGTTGTTCAATCAAACCCAGCTATTTAGATTGAAAAAATTTGGACTGGAAAAAGTAAGTAGAATCAAAATTTTGAATGACAAAATCGAGATATGACGATCTTAATTTTGTATGTACTATTCTGACACATGTAATAGAGTTATGGTCAACTTTTATTCCATTGTCAACTTTTATCTTTTGCCAAAAGAAAAACAATTGGATCGACAATCTCGTAATAGAGTTATGGTCTAACATATCATTGTCTGGAAAGGAAGAGTAGTATTATCAAATTCATTTACATCGAGGACAATCCTACCAAATAGAACGTCTAGTCATGTTCTTTATCATGCCTTTTGTTAGCTGTAGGCTAAATCCTTCTTTTGTACTTCAATGAAAGTAACCATTCCTATATCCTTGTTTTCTTTTGCCTGAGCAAAATCATGCCTTACCTTTTTCTTGTTCTTAAGGTCATGCCAACATTCCTTGAAGATAGGACTTAGCATAAAACATCCCCTGACACCCTGAGGCTAGCATGAGACGTGTTGAGGCTCCTTGATGGTTAGGACCTAGCTTAAAAGATCTCTTAGCTCCCTAAAACCATGGTGAAACACGTTCGGACTCCTTGAGGTCAAGAACTTAGTTTAACGTCTACTACCTCCCTCAAACTAAGGAGGGACTTGTCAAGAGTCCTTGACGACAAAGACTTACTCTTGACATCTCTCGAGTCCCCAAGGCTAGAGTGAGTCATGACGAGGCTCATTGAGGCCAAGGACTTGACTGAAAATTTCTTGACTCCCTAAGGCTAAGGTAAGACGTGTCGAGGCTCTTTATGTGTCAAGATCTTAATTTAACGTCTTGAGAAATAATATACTTTTCAATAATAAATATGTGAAAAATATCATAGTTTGTTTTAAATTGCTTGATTTGATTGTATGGTGTACCTTACTCCTGAACTTGTCGATATGTAGGAGAAGATCTGCAAAATGGTCTTCCATTGACCATACATCATTTTAAAATTTCTCTTGACCATGGTTCTTTAATTTTCCAAAGATATAAATATTGTCGATAAACTACCATGTTTGGTATATTTCTTTTACCATATTTTTGTCACACAATTATGGAGAAGTTTATTCTTTAATCTAACACAGAAAAGAAAAGCCGGAACAAGAAAATTTCAACAAATTCTTCTATACTTAGCTGTAGCTATTTAAAACGCATGTTATCTTAGATCCTATTTGGTAAAGATTTTGTGCAAGGAGTTACTGAAAGAATCTAAATAATACCAATAATTTAGCCAAACAACTAGTGAAATAATAGATTCTACGCATTAACTAAGATAAAACTAATTATGTGAGAATACTTTGTTTGAGAATTCCACTTTAATTTCATTATGATAGAATCTATCCTTTACTTCATTTTTTACACCAAATAGATTTTACACCGATAATCTTATAACTATTCTACCTCAACTTATGTATACAGAATCAAGATTCTATATCCAAAATCTATTTCATAATTTTTATCAAGCAGAAGCTTAACATTTTTGATATAATTGCTTCTAGGAAGTGCTGGAGGAAGTAAATTAGATTCCTTATTAGCATCAGCAAACGCTGTAATTCATTAATTCTTCATACCTGATACAAACGCTAACACCGTAACTTTTCATACCTGCAATGGATTCTTATTTACCATCTTTCACACACAAACCACGTGAATAAACCAGACCTCTATACTACTGCAGCATGTTCATCATCTATCATACTTATTTCAAACATGTCCACATCAGGCCTTGGATGTTGGTGTCCTTCCTAAACCACTCACCATCTTGGTCTTAGTGCGATTGATATAATCATCTACCTTGTCGTTGATGTTCCACTTATACGTCCCAGCTCTGTTCTTCTCTTCTTTGGCAAAGGTTGGCTTACCATTCTTAGCCACCTTGTCTTTCCCTAGACCAGCAGTTGATGGTGCAACAGCTGCACCTTTCACAGCTGAAGTTGATTTCAGCGTCATGGATTCAACAGCACTTGGAACCACTGATGGCTTCCCTTTTCCTGGTTTGGTAGACATCGAAGGCATCTGCTTCACTGATGGTATTGCCACTTCTGTTGCTTTCCTCTCAAACACCTTTGGTTTGGGAGAGTCATGTTTTTCTTGAGTATGCTGTTTCCTGCTTTGGCTTTTTGAGAACTCATTTGTTGTGACCGGAGCATTGGGTACAGGGGATGGAAGAGGCGGTCCATTGATGGCAGGGACTGGCTCTTGTTGGCGAAAAGTAATGCGACGAATCGTTGGGAAGGTGGAATTGATGTGGAAGGCATGAAACAGCTTCTCACACACACCCAAAGAGCTTGAAGACTGCTGCTTCTCCATTTGTTCAAAGGAAAGAAAATAGGTATTGTGCTTGGGAGTTTGATAGGGGTGATGATGAGAAGAGAGAACAATGAGAGAGGTTATAACAAGGTGTGGTGGTGAAGAAAGAAAGGTAGGTGCTGCTTGGATTCGGAAAGATGTTTGGAAGCAATACCTCTTAGCTTTTGCTAAAGCGATGCTTGTTGCAAGGGAATCGTATTCCCAGTATCATTCCCATTAGTGGATTCAAGAATGTTGAGAACAAATTTTCATCAAACCACCCTTATCCAACATGCAAGTTCAGGGGTAAATTAATGCAAGAAACAAAATAGTGGAAAGAGAGTGACGACCAGCAAGCATGCAACGACAGGACAATGGTATCTGCTCAATAGCCTAAACATCAAACCTGCACGTTAGTAGATAAGGAAATAGCTGCCCAAATGGCCTAAAGGCTAAAGCATAAGAAAATGATCAATAGAAACAAAAACGACGGTGGTGTGGAAAACTTGATCAATTTCAATCTCTTGAATATCTCACTATTTACAGTAATAAATTATATGAGGGTTAATTTCAATATCTACAAGGAATTACAACCCACAAGAAGATGAGAAATTTTTTTCACTCAGAATCATTCTTAACATGCATCAAGAACCGCATAGAGGGAGATTACCTAGAGTACAGTGTCAACAAGCAATTGTTTGAATAGCCTTGGCTGCTGCTGTTTGCCATATCTGACCATGTTAAGAAGCAATTGTTTGAATAGCCTTGACATGCATCAAGGGCATTTTGTAGATGAGTGTAATCACCTTACAGGCTGATTGTTTTTTGTATCTGTCCATGTATTGCATACACCGAACACTCCACTATTTTAATGGCGGAATGTCCTTACCATCTGCTCAATCCGCCTCCGGCAAAGGGGACAGTTAGTCAAGTGTGATGAGCATGACACACAGCAGCACATATGACCACACCTGAAGAAATGCATATGGCATACAAGAACACTAAGTTGCAAATATACAGAGTTACTGAACAATTGTTGCATAGGATATAGCATCACATAATTGTGCACAAGGCATGAAAAGGAAATGGGAAGAAAGTAATGCTTGGTGTTGTCTCCTTTTCATGCATTTGTGCTATGTGCTTGGATAAGGAGAGGAATGAGAGGGAAATGAGTCTCCCTCCCAAGCCTCCTTGGACAGGAAAACAAAGACGAAAAAGTTGCACATGATGGGAAAGCAAGAGAATTGAATTTCCCTCAATTTTATTTCCTTTCTGTACACAAACATCCAGAAATTTCTGGTCAAGGGAAATATCACTTCCCTCTATTTCACTACCTTCAAATCTCTGTGTACAACCCCACCTAGAGAAACAAACTAAAACACAACAAATGAAACAGTATGTATGAAAGCATACAAGACTGTAGTGGATTCTGGCTAGTAACAAGAAGTGGAAAAGAATTTGGTTCAAGCATAATTAAAGTGCCAAAGAACATTATTCCAAGTAAGACAAAGGCTCCAAGAGATAAAAGCTAACTAGCTGTATGCCAGCACTTTAACAAAAATGTTTTGCCGTCATTTAAGGGTATTCCTCCAAAAGAAACTACACTTCAGTGTTAACCGTAATATGGATCTGCGTAAAACAAAAATGCGGCACTCACAGAATGTTTCACCCAGAAGACAAAATCTTGCAATGATCTTAAAGAAAATGTGTGACTACGGTCAATTCTACACAATGTAATTCTATGAGCATTCCTGTAGATGTAGCGTTCCTCTTGTGAAAAAGGGTAACCATTTTGAAATGATGAAACCACAAGAGTATTAGAAATATACATCTTTATATTTAATTTTGATGATAACAAAATTAGATTAATTTATTTTGAACTAATGGAATTATTTGAGAAATGTTTAGCTTATTTTAAGAAAGGAATCACAAGTGAAGACACACCAAGAAAGAAAATCATCTTGGAAGAAGACTCATGGAAATAACTTGAAGAATTCAAAGAGAAATCAAGAGAGCTCATGAGTCAAAGAAATCAAGGAGAAATTATTGAATATTTTGTAAATGTGTTGATGTAATTTTAATTTTCTTGTTGTACTCCTAGGATGTATGTAATGATCTCTCAAATACTCTAAAATCCTAGGAAAATAGGATTATCCATGAATCCAAGTAGAAAAACTTAAAAATATCATTAAAATTGATTCAGAATCAATTTCAACATACCGAATATTTCTCGGAATACCGAAATTTGGACAAATTGAAAATATTAAATAGAGAATAAAAAAGACATATCAGACATTTATAGGTATACTGAAATCTAGATTATCTAAGTTTACAACTGAGAATATGATCGATACCAAATTACTTTCGGTCTATTAAAGTATTCGACTGTTGTAGATTTCAGTCGATCGAATTGATTTCGGTATACCGAATCAGTAGCGTGAACGTTAGAGGAAAGATTCTAACCATTAGACCTAGACTTCACTCAATGTTTTTCTATAAATAAGACCTCTCTAAGTCTAAGAAAGACACACATGTTTATTGCTCTCACTCTAATCTTATTTGAGAGTTATTCCAAGTCTTTTCTCAACTATTGCTAAAATAGAAAGCAAGAAAGTTATAATTTTCTTCATTATTCTTGCACAATCTAATTGGGAGATCAAATAGTGTGCTTGGAGTTGTAAAGAGGTTCAATTTTGTGTAAAGCAACAAGAGTCCACTACTCCTTGGATTATGAAGAGTATCACCGTCGGTTTGTGTAGAGTTTGACAAAGGATTCGTCAAAGGCAAGTCAGTTATAGATTAAGGAAACTTTCAAGGAACTCTCAAGGAGTGGATTAGGCTAGGTTTGGCCGAACCACTTAAATCTTAATGTTATTTTTCATTGACTCTTATCTCCTTCTGTGCATATTTATAACTTAACTCTCAATTCTAGTTATTTACTTGAGATAATTGAAATAGTTCCTTTCTTGCATACCAAATAGTTAAATTATACGATTAAAAAAATTAAATTCTATATTCACCTCCCTCTAGAAAAACCGTTTGATCCAACAATTAGTATCCAAACGAGGTTCTCTATAATATAAAATTTAAATATCTTCTAAATCATATGGCTTCTATGAGTAATAACATAGTTAAAGGATAAAGCATAAATAGACTCCCTTCTTCAATGGTTTAAATTAGAACTATTGGAAATGTAGAATGACTATTTATTTAAAATCAATCAATTATAAATTTTAAGATATTGTAATTAATGAACTCACTCCTAACAAGTTATTATATAAAAAATGGAATGATAAAGAAAAAAGACTAACACAATTAAATACACAAAGTTTAAATATTTTATTTTGTACTGTAAATCAAGAACAATTCAATAGGATTTCTAATTACAATACCTCACATGAAGCTTGACATAATTTGGAAGTAACACATGAAGAAACAAATCAAATCAAGGAAACCATAATAAACATGTTTATACACAAATATAAACTCTTTAATATGAAACAAAATGAAACTATAGGAGAGATGTTTACTAGATTTAACGAAATAACAAACTCCTTGCAATCACTTGGGAAAGAATATTCTCAAAGTGACTTAGTGAGAAAAATTCTCAGGTCATTAACTTCAGAATAGGAGAAAAAGATCATCACCAATGAAGAGGCAAAAAATTTCACTAATTATTTACTAGAGGATCTCATAGACAACTTAACATCATATGAAGTTCAAATAAAGGAAAAAGAAATTAAAAAAGAAACTCCCAATAAGAAAAATATAGTCTTAAAAATTACTATTGATACAGAAAAAGCTGAGGAAGATGAAAATGAAGATATTACACTCCTTACTAGAAAATTTAAAAAATTCATAAAATAAGAAAAGTTTCAAAAGGAAAAGGGTAAATTTCAAGAGAAAAATAAGGATAAAGATGAAGCACCTTTGTGCTTCAAATGTAATAAATCAAGTCATATTAAAAAAGATTGTTCCTTATTAAAAATGAAAACCTTTAAAAAGGATAAAAGAACCAAGAAGAAAGTACTTTAAGCAACATGGGAAGAAAGTAATTTTTCTTTTGATGAAGAGTCATCACCCGATAGTGAAAAAGCAAACATATGCTTTATGACACAAGAAAATAAGCCATCACCAAACGATGATGAAATTAACACAGAATAACTTCTAGAAGCATTTAATGAGTTATATACAAAATACACAACCTTAAAGAAAAAATCAACTCAACACATTAAATCATTTAGCAAAAGAAAATGAAGACTTGATCAATGAAGGAAAGAAATTAATCTACGAAAAAGAAGAGCTAGACCAGAAGAACAATGACCTAAACATGAGTATAGATCTTATGAAATATAAAATAAAAAATCTTGAAAAAGATATTACTATTCTAAAAAGCAAAAGTAATGATTTACTTAATATTGTAACAAATTCACGAAAGAAAAAGAGAATCTTTATAGATTACTCTCAAGCCAAAATCATTTTTGTATAAACATGGCTTAAGGTTCTCAAATTTTCAAGACATACCATATGGAAATGGATTCATAAGAGCAACAATAAAAGAAAAATACATTTTTGTTGTAAAAAGACAAAATCAATCAAAATGGGTTCCAAAGGATAAAAATGGAAAAATTATGCATAAAACTTGCCCTACTACAATATGGGTACCTAAAACAATGCTCTCATCTCATATTATAGGAATATAATGAAATCAAAACGGATCTTTGATAATGGTTGCTCTCTTCACATGATCGGAGACTACAATCTCCTGTATACATTGAATTCAAAAGAAGAAGGAACAGTCACATTTAGAGATAATGTAAAAGGAAAAATAGTCAGTATCAGGAATATATGTAAAGGTTGATCTCGATGTAGTAGCTACGGAGAGGAACGTCGGAAGCTGAGGAGTCAATGGGTGTTGGGGCGACGTCGGAAGCGGAGACGTCGGTGTCGGTGGACGAAGAAGAGACGTCGGTTTGGAAGGATGCCTCAAAGCCTATAAATAAGCTAAATCTTCACCGATAGTGGTCATGTTTTGTGAGGAAAAGAATGGAGAGAGTTGGCAGAGTAGAGAAAAAGTGAGAGAAGGAGAAGAGGATCACTGAAGAACGTGACCGAAGAAGCTCGCCGACGAGGAGAATCAATCCGGAGAAGACAGGTATGTATGTGTATGGGTGTATGAGTGTGATTTGTTATTGGGTTGTTGGGTTGTTTTTGTTGCAGACGGAGGAGGAAGAAAAGTGAATAGTGTTTTGATTTTTTTGGTTGGTTGGTTGTAAAGTAAATAAATGAATAGTGATTGGTGCCTTTGACGTAAGTGGAAGGGTTTTGACCATTTTGCAACTTTTACCTTAAGTTATTAGATTATGATATTTAATTTTGATTTAGGATTTTACTTTTTCTTGTTTTTACAGAAATAACCACAAATATTATGATAATTGCATTACTCATGTTTTGGGATTAAAAATGATGGAAATCTTGCATTAAAAGATTTAAGTTGTGTAATTTTACAGTTAACCCCATGGATTGTATGCTTGATGATATGTATTGACAAATTTCATATGAACCCCTAAAAACTTATGGTTTAGAGATTATTCGAAAATGTTGGATTTTATTGGGATAACATGGAAGAAGATTAAGAAATTGTAACTTATTTAAAGATATTGGATATTTTGCAATTTTTAATTAAATTTGTGCATAATTCAATAAAGTCCTTATATTAATTGCCATATATCATGTTTTTCTACCATATTATCTTAATTGCATTTAGGTCCTAAATAGAATTGTAATCTTTCTAAAATAATTAGTAATTTCAATGTACCTAAGATTTTGTAATTATATCATGAACTTAAACTTAAGAGAAAATTAGATAAGACTCCTTATACCTTTTGTTATTGTATAACTAAGGGAAATTTTACAATCAAACCCTTTCATTATTAAATAATTAAATATTAATCTAATTTAATGAAAAGGATAAAAAATACACCTCTCACATTAAGATATGGAAGAAAGTGAACAGAGTCATGACATATGACTCTTTGGAGTAATGACCTTAAAAGGGGATACACTAACCTTACGAGGTTTAATGTTGGATCCTATCTGGATCTAGTGGCAATGATAAGACCACAAGACTCAAATCTGATATCTATTAACTGACGCAGATTGGTATACAAAATTCTCACTAATGAATAAAGAGTGAAATAGAATATGTAATAATGGGAGTAAGGATAGGTTGTATGTCAACTGAAAGACTGCATCATGCTAGCGATAGATGATCTAAGGATTCCACTGAAAGGCAAAAAGGAAATGAAAGTGAAAATATAGAAATTACCCTTTTTATCATAAATCTGCGTTAGGTTAGAAACCTCACATGCATACTGAGTTTACACAAACTCATACATATTTTTGTTTCATGTAGGTAATTAGAGAAGCATTGTGACATTTGGGCCTGATTATCCATTTTTAATTGTAAACCATGTAATTAATTGTAATATTATTTAAATGATTTATTAATGGATAATCTGTTGTTTACAAATGGCCCACACTGCCTCTTGATGATAGGCATTGAGAACAGAAATCATTTTTCTGAGCTCACCCAGCTTGATGTCCTGTACCATACACCAGCCTTGGCTTGGACACTCTGTCAGAACTCTTCTCTTGGCACAATCTATCACGGCTGAATGCTGCACCAGCCAATCCATTCCCAAGATAACATCATAGTCCTGTATGTCCATCAGGATCAAACTGGCTTGAAAATTCCTATCTTCCATTTGAATATCAACTGATCTCAAATATCTCCATGCTAGACTGTGTTCTCCCAATGGGGTGACCACATCTAGATGGAATGCCAACCTGGCTGGCCTAGTCCCGATCTCAGAGGCAAATGACTCGGAGACAAAAGAAAATGAACTTCCAGAGACGAACAAGACTTAGGTCATCCGGTCAGCCACAAAAAAAGATCCTATAGTCAACACACCATAACCATAATCATAATAAGAAATAGTGTTAAATACACATAAGATCTATTATTACAGGACAGGACTTAACTCATACAGCCGTACTGGTTCTCATCTTCTACCACATCTCCAGATAGACCAGCATCTGGGACAACAATGGAGAACACTCTTCCCTTGGTAGGTTAACATGGTACATCTCCTGCTGGCTTCGGCTGATTGGGACAGTCGTTCTGGTAATGCGCGGACTTCCCACAATTGTAGCATACTACACTGTTTAAATTCCACTGTCGGTGCCAACACTGTGCCGCTACATGCCCCTTCTTACCATAGACATGGCACGGTCCGATCTGTGAGCCGCTGCTGGACCCTATGTGGCTGAAACCCATACTCTCTTCTCTACCAGATGTAGGTCATTGCTTCCACTTCTTCCCAGAGCTACCAGAACTCCCAGAACTTGGCGTTCCAGTCACTGACGGTCAAGAAACGGAAGGTCAAGAGACAGAAGATCAAGAGACAGACTTCCTCCCCTTTTCCTTTTTGGGATACTCCTGGAACAGCCTACGATCATCCTCATAGTGGCTTGCAAGCTCAATAGCATCTGTTAAGGTCTAGCATCTGAAGCCAAAGCCAATAACTCTGGATCTCAACACAGGATTCAGTCCTTCCATGAACCTTTGAGAAGAATAGAGCCTGAATTCTTTGTCCAGCTTATTCCACTCATGCTTAGGGAAAAACCTTTCATAGAATACCTCTCGGAATTCTTCCCAAGAGATCATCAGTAGGTCTGTATTTGAAAATTTGGTGCAGTGCACTGTCCTCCATCACTGATCCGCAACACCATTGAGTTGGAATGCCATGATCCGGACCCACTTCTCCGCTGGACACTCGATCCCTTCTAGGATCTTCTCTACCTCTAGGAATCAAGCCTCACACTCCTCTGGTGGGTTGTACCCATCAAAAGTCAGCGTGCCCAGCTGGCGAAATTGCTTGATTTATGGATCTCCCTTCGCCTCATCTCGACTGCTGTTGCCGAAAGATTAGACGAAATCCTGCATCATCTCTTCAAACTCTCGTTTCATACTCCTTTATGCACTACCCTCTTCCGTCTCAGAGTCGGGTACAGGGGCCTTACTACGACTGCGGCCTCGGCGAGGCATCTTCCTACCAGCACAACAAAACACAACAATCTAAAAATTCAAGTGCATGACTCTCTATTGTGCAGTCCTAGGGAGTCATTAGACCGAACATCATTAAGTCAATGCACTAGGTGTAACATTAGCTCTGATACCACTCTGTAATGTCCCAAACCCAGGCACGTAATTTAAATCATAGTATCATAAGCAAAATTATACTAATTACAGTGAAATTAAATAACAGCAACTAAGGTTCACCTCCAGGAAACGATGTGCGACTAGAAACTTCGACTCCAGCACCGGAACTCGACTGCACCCAAACTGCACTTGAAAATCAAACAAGCACGCTTGAGTGATATCTAAGTCACCCAGTATGCATCCCAAACACACAAAACCACAAAATCTCTGTAAAACCAATAAAACTCAGTTTTTTAATTTTCAAGGTTTTGTTTTCTTTTGAAAATCCACTTTTCCTTTTAAAACATCATTCACTTTTAGAAACACATTTTCTTTTGCATTTTCTTTTGAAGACATTTGGAAATCATTTTTCAAAACATGTCCTTTTTCAATACTTGAGATTTCTCCCCAAAACCAAAATCACTTTTAAACCTCATATTTCTGACTAGATCAAGCCTAAAACGCAATGCCTCTCGACTCAAAACCAAAATCATACATACTAACTGGTAACTGGTTAAAACACCAATTCTTATTTTCATTCTATGATTTTAAGACCATTCACAAGTCCAATCCCAGACAAACCACATTTCTTTTCATTTCTTGGAAATCACATTCTTTCTTATTCCTTTCCACTTTTCTTTACGAGCTCGGTGACCTGAACAACTAGGTACAACGATCCAAGCTCAGCCCACACCGTCTCAAGCTCGATAACCACAATCGTGTCTGGCAATCGGTTTCATTGGAGTCTTATACTCCTACTACGTTGTCGACACCAACCCTCGTGGTTTCTTAACACATTATTAGTGTTTCATTTTCAAAACTTTTTAAGCTTTTCTTTTCAAAATCATTTCCATTTCATTCTTTTTAATTGCAGGAATCTGTTTTCCATGCAATACTTGACATTCTTGAGGGGTCCCAACTTAATTCATGAAAGACTATGCTTTAAAAATCATAAATTAGGTCTCATGCTTAAAACCACACACAACCAACTATTTTATTCATTTATAGGGTCTAAAACCCCAAAATCATGTCCAAATTTACTTATTTGGGTTTCACATTCTTCTATGTCATTTACATGAGGAAAACATCATTAACACATATTTATTGTCCATTAAAACCTCTCATTTTTCATTTTATAAACACATTTGTATATATCAGGGCCAGGGCAAAATCGACAAACCGAATTTCAAGTTCGGTATACCGAAAATCCCTGGTTCAGTACACCGAACATTTTTGGTATACCAAAAATCTCTGATTCGGTCGACCAGATGATTTCGATTTACCGAAACCAGATATCCTGGCTTAATCTAACAGAGATTCGGTATGCCAAATCGTCCGAAACCAAGGCACCTCCCCTGTTTCAAGCCTTGAGTTGGTCGGAACTGGGAGCCTCCGACGGACCCCTAAAACACTCATCATAAAATGCAAGTAAATCATGGAATGTAGACCCTTGAGTCTACTTCAAAACCCCACAAACCATTCATCAATCCATACACTATACAATTCACACAAAAATCACAAAGAGATGAAGTTCAAAATGACTACTGTAGCCTCTATCCCAAAAACTTGTATATTTCTACAAATTTCAATCCTAACCGCATGATATCTATGTTTTCATGCATTTCAACTCATTCTCATCAATTTCTCTATTTTTCTATGATTTTAGATGCATTTTTCATCATTTTCATGCATTTACTCACTCACTTAAACCACAAAAGAAACGAGGAGGGACTGGAGTCGCGTACTTGGCTCAACCTTTCGGCGACCCTCTCGCATTCCGGTGAGCCTCCTCGCAGCCCGGCGAAGCTTCCTTCTCCGGTGGACCACACCCCCAGCTGCGCGCGCGCTGTTCTTCCTTTCCTT
The DNA here is from genome assembly GCA_024699735.1 of Posidonia australis. NCBI lineage: Eukaryota > Viridiplantae > Streptophyta > Magnoliopsida > Alismatales > Posidoniaceae > Posidonia > Posidonia australis. The sequence goes on along the minus strand of JAMKQA010001535.1, from coordinate 165 downwards.
CTCCTCTCTCGGTTGCCTTCATTCACTTGCCTCTGCCTCTCTTTATCCTCTCCTCCTCCCGTGTCATGCCGACCGTCCATTGCGTTGGAAGAGACAACGAGGCACGGGTTGGCATCGTCGGTGGCACAGGCTAATGGAGGGAGAAGAAGGAGACGAGAATGGAGA
>JAMKQA010001533.1:0-17125 GCA_024699735.1 Posidonia australis | reverse complement strand
GGGCCTCGTGGGCCCCCATGGGCCCAAGTGGGCTTCAATGGGCCCAAATAGGTTAAATGGGCCTAAATAGGTCTTGTGTGCCCAAGCGGGCTCAAATATGGCTTAATGGGCCTAAGTGGGCCCAATTGGGTTTCCATGAATTAAAAGGGCCTTGATAGGGTTAGAGCTCAGCCACCACATCCTTATCCTGCAAAATTGGAAATTTGGGGTGTCTACAACAAGGGATTGCAAATTATTAGTCATCTCAATAAATCTAGTAAACATATCACTAATAGATTCATTTGGTTTCATTTTAAACATTTCATATTTATGTACAAGCATATTTATTTTTGTTTCCTTCACTTGATTTGTTCCTTAATGAGTGACTTCTCAAACATGCCAAACCTCATGAGAAGTGCTATAATTAGAAATAAGATTGAATTAATCTTGACTAATAGCACAAAATAATGTGTTTAACCCATTAGCATCCAATGTGGCTAGATTCTTCTCTTTTCCATTCCGTTCCTTATAGTTCTTTTTACTAGTTGTATATCCATTTATGACAATGTCCCATTAATTAAGATTTATTGATTTTAAGTAAATGTTCATCCTACATTTCCAATAATTATAATTATTTCCATCAAAAAATGGTGGTTAACTAATGCTCTGGCCCTCTACAATATTTTTGTTAAAAGAACTAGAAGTCATATCTAGAAGATGGTTAAATCTTTATCTTAGATTAACAAGGCTCTGATACCAATTGTAAGGATCTTTAGGCTTCAATAGAAGGGGTGAATAGTGATTTAGCGAATAATTAGCTAATTTTAGAATTTGTTTATCAATTTACAATATTTCAAGTAATTTGAATATAACTAGGAAATTGATATTATGCTAAAGCATACAAAGAAAGGGGATGAGAGACAATGATATGCACATGTAAATTTATAGTGGTTCAGCCTCCTTGGCTTAGTCCACTCCTCGAGAACCCCTCGATAATTTCACTAACCTGATCTTGTTCCGGGCCAAGATCGTGCCGTACACCCTTGACGAATCCTCGCCAAGCTCCGCAAGAAAACGTGGCTTCCTTCTCTCAATCCAGAGAAGAACCTTTACACTTGGATTTTACAACTCTTTTTCTACAATCTCCCAAACTCAATTTGGTTAAATGGATGGATGAAAATGGAGCACTCTTGCCTTGGGAGTTTTTCTAATGAGATAGGAGTGGAATGCTTGGAAACTTGAGTAGTTTGAAGCTCTATGTGAGTAGAAAGTATTGGTAATCTTATAGGTGAAGAATGGGAGCCTATTTATAGGAAAACATGGGTATAAGAACGTGTCTAACGTCTCTCTAACGTTCAACAACGGCTACTGATTCAGTATGCCGAAATCAAAACGGTTGACAGAAATGTGCAACGGTCGAGTATTTCGGTATACCGAAAATAATTCGGTATGTCGAAAATCTTTGATTTGGTATGCCAATGAATTTCGGTATGCCGTTCTGGGTTTCTTTTCTGAATTTTCTAATCTGCATATATTTCGGTATACCGAGGAAATTCGGTATGCCGAACATGCCTTTAGTCCTATAATGATTGTTTTTCAATGAATGGTTGGTTTTGAGGCTAAGGCAAGTTACCTATGGCTCTATGTGGATATTTGGGAGATTATTACAAGTTCCTAGGTACACGAATAAATAGAAACTTACATCAAAATAATTACAAATATTATTTAATTTTTCTTCTCTTTTTCCTTCATCTTGAATTCTTCTTGGTGGCACGTAGGTCTCTGACTTCTTTAAATGTCTTCCTTTTTATGCTTGAATCTTTTGAGTTCTTCAATGGTTTTCTTTGCATTTATGAGCTATGAAATATTCTCATAAAGCACATTAGTCTTTTGTTATCATCAAAATCAAGATATGGCTAATAAAGCCAACACATTGAACATGTAGGGTGCTAGATCGAGGTGATTGGCAGTAAAACAATAGCCTTATCTAAGACAATTCCTTGATCGTAGCTCATAGATTTAATCTTAAAGTCCATTACCATCTGTGGATTCCGATTCTGCTTATGATTTGAGTTCCATTACCTATTGAACTTGGATCAACAAATTGTAAACAGATAACAAAGATAAACAATAGCAAAGAAAATGAAAATAGAATGTTGGTTCAATACTGTGACCATACCAGTGACTGCTCACACATGACATGGAAAGCCAAATGCACGAACTGATAAGGTTATGACAAGATAGTGAATCCGAAGAAGGATACTCGACTCGAAAATACCAAAAAAAAAGTAAAATAATAAAGGATAAGAAAACAGAGTCACTACCTAATCTATTTGAATACAGAAGACGAGAAAAACCATACAAGGAAAATATGGTAACGACAATGTGAATAAAAGTATATGAATGCTTTGTACCGAATGGATGCGACATATAGGTCATTGCAGGCTAAAGAAAGGGTAAGGACTCATATTACACATAAGGAAAGTGTTAGACACCCTCATACACCCGACGAATCGATCTTTCTTGACTAATTCGCTCGCTTGTGTGGCTATGTACGTAATTGAATGCCAAATAGTGTATGCCTTTATGTAATGATGCGATACTTTGCAAATGGATGTGTGCTTCTTGTGGTATACCTAGCTTGATGAATGAGTGCTTGATGCCATGATACCATGTTAAGTGTGTGAAAAATTCGCAGAGAATAAGATCTGGATGCAAGAAAACAAAGATCAAAACTGCGTTAAAATGTGTGCTCTAATCTATTGGCTGCTCTGAACCCAGTGATCCATGGTAGCGGGCTGCGGTCGTGGTCTGTGATACCCATTCGTGGTTCCTGCACACGTACCAGATTTATAAGGTAGACCAATGATTTTTTCATTGCACAAAGACGGATCAAAACAATGCAAACATGCAATTCGACTCTAAGGAAGCAAGTATGAACTATGATGAACATCAGTAATGATCAAACACATATCTAGGATGCAAAGGTGCCTCTCTCCACCTTGCTTGTTAGCCGCCAGACCTCATCGTCTCTCACGACCAAGTCTAGTCATGAGCTTTGATGAACTGTGTCGTCGTCGTTTGAGAGTGGAGGAAGTAAGAGGAGATAATAAATGCATGATAGGGATGCAATGCAATTGAAAATCAGTAGCTCATATTCCTATCCCATCAAGCACATTCGAATCCACCTTGCACTCCACGGTAATGGAGGAGGACAGCGAATTCAAGGCTTTGCCTTCTCTAAGAGACGTGATAAGGATACGAGGAGAAGAAACAAAAGCCTGGACATGCCTCTATCTACATTCAAGGGCCATCGGCCTTATGCAGGCACTGAACACATCGTCGGTGAATGATGATGCAAATGCAATAAAAACATGGATGAAATGCTATAAACGTGCATCGAGAAGGCTGCACAAAACAAAAGGAAGAGTCAATGATGCTCAAAGGATGAAGAATTACCTATGTGGACGTGTGATGTTTCTTCCAACGTCTAGATTTGTAGCGGTGCCCTCCGTGTTAGCTTCCGATTGCGACGACGGAGGCAATGGGTTAGACTGGAGCTTGGGATTGTAGTGTAGTGTTGTTGGTGCAACACTGTGATGTATGGGAGTGGAGTGTTGGCTTCTGATGGCTGGTGGTGTAGTGTGCTTAGGGAAGTGCTAGGAAGTGCAGTGGTGGCCTATGCAATGGCTTTCTTTAGCGACCAGAGGACAGACAGAAGTGAGAGGGTTGGCTTCCAGGGGCCAGGTCATTGGCTTCCAATGGGCAAGAAGGTGGGCATTCTTGGGCCACCTCATCATGCATGTGGTGGAGGAGTATATATAGGAGGTTGGGATGAATATGGTACGTCGATGTGTAACTAACTTGAGAAGGATGGCCGAGATTGAATAGCAAAGGTTTGGATGTGGATGCCAATATGGATTAGGGGTATGATGGTCTAAGAATGTCAAAGTACACACTCAGAGCCAATACGAAACAAGGAATCTATGGTCCAAATGTGAAAGATCAACCAAACCTTCAGCTGTCCTCATCTAACAGGCTGCACATGTTAGATATACACGTGGTCCTCATCTGCGTGCCCAATTTGCGGTAGCAGGCTGCTCATGGGACACACGATGGTCCTATTGTTGGGCTTGCGGCATGGACTCAAGCCTATTTTCTTGCATTTTGACCATCAAAAAGGGCTTAGGTTTGTGGCTTTGAGTGTGTTCTAGGTGTAGGATAGTGTGACCATGCCGGAACCGACCCTCGGGCGTGGGAGACGTGCAAAGAATCGAAAAGGTCACGGCGAAGTTGGTGAATCCGAGGAAGGACATTTGACTTGAAAACACCGAACGAAAATACGAAAAAAGAAAGAAGAAGATAAGGACAAAACGGAGTCACCACCTAATCTTTTTAAAGCCAGAAAGACGAGGAAAACTGGATGTAATAAAACATGAGAAAAAACAATGCAAATTGAATGCAAATGTATGCGTGAATGTGTGTGCATACTCCATGCCTAATGAATGCAACACATTGGTCATTGCAGGCCAGGAAAAGGGTAATGACTCTTGTTACGCATGGGAAAGGTGTTAGGCACCCCCATACGTCCGAGAAATCGGCCCTTCGCTCGCTTATGTGTCGCCAAGTGTAAATGATCATGCATGCTTGCTAAACCTAAAACATATGTATGCCATATGCTATGCTGATGCAAGTGATGTAAATGGAGCAGAAATTTGATGTAAATGGGCTCAGCTATGCTATATGAATCCTGGACCATTGCCCAAAAGGGTCCGACATACTAATCGTCATCGCCCCAAATGCGATGCATGAATGTCATGATGCATGATAAGCCTATTTATGCATGATGCATGACATGAAATGATAAGAGAGTAAATGACATGAAATGATGGAGGATAATATGTATACCGTGGTGTATGAGATGTTTACCTACTTAGAGTAATGATATATGATACATGTCAATTGGTGAACAACATGAAATGATAAATAATATGTGTTATAATAATGGAATGATAAATGAGCGAGTGAAGTGTATGCATTAACGCAATGATGATTGTGCAAATAGAACATGCATGGAAATAACGAATGCTAAGATGATAGTGAAACAAGCTAGAATCAGAAAATCATGCAAGAATCAGATAGGAGTGTGGTCAAATAGGAAAAAGAGGCTAAGCTTGGTCAGGTTATATTCCCTAGAAAATACGCGTCAGTCGTGCACGCAAAATGAACGCATATCCCAGACGTATTCCAAGAACATGCTCCAACTATCCACTATCATTGTCATTCCCAAGCGACTCGATCACAAAAAATCATGTTGCAAGTAACCAAAATCCACGACAAAATACCAAAGATACTTAACAAATGAGAAGATGCTACTAAGCACATGCATGAATAAAACCAAATGTACATGCCTCAAAGCAAATGAAAACGTGTCTTTCATCACATACCCAAATAAACCAAAGCAGACGTGCATGATATGTGTATGTGAACAACATTTACGTGTATGACACATGCATGCATGCAAGGGAAGAGGAAAACTAGTGTACAAACCCCTGGATGACACACTGAAACACACAATGAGCATTGTAAATAGAAAGCAAACTTAGATATTAGGTTGGTTGAGTGCTCACCTGCGTGGTGGATGGGCTCTTGTCCTTCCTGGCAGGATGGTCAACGGCGGGACGTCCGGGTTGCACCGTTGGCATTGGTGGACTGCTGTAGGAAGGGATGTGCTCTAGAAGGCTGATGACGGCTTGGAGAAGGCTTAGGGGCCCCCTGGGATGTTGGGAACGACTGTGAGAGGGAAGCAAGGCTTGCTTGGCTGGTGTGGAGAGAGGTGTTGAGTGTATGTGGGTGGTTGTGTGGGGAAAAATGAGAAGGAGGAGGAAGGGTTGCTCTCTTTTACTCTCTCAGTTCAAAACTCTATCCCTCTCCTCCTCTTCTCTCTCTGTTATGTTGCATGGGTGGGGAGCTCGACGTGGAAGCTGGTTTCAGGTGCAGTGCGGAAGGACGAGCTTGGTGGCTGATGGGTTCGTGTGGGAGAAAAAGTGATGGAGGCTGAGGGCTGGTGAAGGTGGACGAACGTCGGGTTTGTGTTGGGTTGGTTGGGACATGGAAAAGGTTAACGGTTGTTGCGAGATGGGAAGCTTGGGTCTGGTGGGTGTTGGTTTTACAAGGAGGAGGATGGAGATGAGGCTGGTGCAGTGGAGGGCTTGGGGTTGGTGGTTGATGGGCTCAGTCAGTGAGAGGAGGAGGAGGGCTGAACTTGAGTGTACGCAGGTGGTTGTGGGTTCGGTTGGTGGTTTGCTCGTTGGGAAGAAGGAGAGGTGTGAGAGATGGCTGGTGTAGGAGGTGAGTCTATGTGGTTGTGGTGGAGGTTTGAGGGCTGGTGAAGGTGGACGGAGGTTGGGTTTGTGTTGGGTTATGGTAGGAGGAGACGTGTGGCTGTCGGTTTGCACGTGTGGAAGAGGGTGGCTGGGACGTGGAGAAGGTGGAGACTGAGGGCTGTTTGTGGCTTACAGGGATGGCGTTCGGAGGTGGCTGTTGGCTTGGCTGGTGTCGTTGTGTGGCTGGATGTAGGTTTTGGTTGGCTGATGGGTTCGTGGAGGAGGAAGATTGGTTGTTGGTGAGAGAGAGATGGGGAAGAAGGAGGAGAGGTGTAGGACGTGAAGGCTGGGAGGACGGGCTTGTGTTTCTCGTTGGTGGACCGTGGCTGAGGTGTGGATGGCTGTTGGTGCTCACCGGAGGAGGAAGGCTGGAAGTGGGTGCCGGCTTGGGTGGCTGGGACGCGGAGGAGAAAGCTGCTAGGTTGGGTGGCCAAGGAAGAGGAGGTCTTGGTGGCTGTGGAGGTGGAAAATGTGGTGGAGGACGGGGCTATGGTTGGTATTCGCAGTGGAGGTGGAGGCTGCTGTGTTGGTGGCTAGCTAGACGTGGGTGCAGTGGAGGTGAGAGACCGAGAAGAAGGAGGAGAGGAGGAGGACGAGGGTGAAGGTTGCTGTTGCTGGTGTGAGGCTATGGGTGCTATGGCTAGGTGGAGAGATGGCTGTTGCAATGGAGCTGGTGGTGTAAGTGGGTCTGCGTGGGAGAAGGCTGTGGAGAGGGGGCTGCTGTGTTGGGTTCGGCGGCTTGGAGGATGGCTGTTGGTGTTGCTACAGAGGAGGACAGCAGGGGTTGCCTTGCTACATGCCGGCTGGTGGGAGGTGTGGGTGGCTGTGGCAGGCTGCTGGACGGGAGGTGCAGATGGGCATGGTGGTGGCAGGCTGCTGGCAGTACATGGGTTGTCATCTGTGGAAAAAGTGGAAGAGGACGTTGAGGTGTCGGCTGTTGGGTGGTTTGTTGGTGGGTTTTGCATGGGTACGTGGAAGGTTTTGGGCTAGTGGGTTACATGGGCATGTGGTTAAGTGGACTACTTGTGTTTAGGCTTTGAAATGGGCATGCAAAGGGTTTAGGCTTGTTTTAAAATTATGGGTTAATGGTGGGCCATTGGGCTTGGCATAGGCTTTGAAATGGGCATGCATGTTTTATGGGCTTGGGTTTAAGTGGGTTTTGAAATGGGTTTAGGCTTAAGTGGGATACACGGGCATGTGTTTAAGTGGACTATAGGTTTGTGTTTGGACCATATGGTTTATGTTTATTGGTTGGGTTAAGTTAGGGTGTGGGTTTATGCTCAAGTTTGGGAGGTTATGGGCTTGAGGGGAATTGGGGTAGGTTTGTGGGCTTTGGGATATGGTTTGGACCAATGGTGTGACTAGGGTTTGTTTAGGATTGGTTCATGGTTTGGGATGGATTTGGGATTGGAATTAGGGTTTTAGGCTAGTTTGGGGTGTATAGTGGGCTTGCAGGGATGAAGTGCCTCACTTCCACAGGAATGCGCTTCTCGAGAAAACCACCACAAGTGGCTGCCAAAATAGGGTGTCTACAGATAGGTTTTAGGATGTTAAGTTGGTTTTAATATTGGGAATGCCTTGTCGCAGCTTGAGCAAGTTCTTATAGAGGGATCCATCGACAAGTGGTTGCAAAATCGAGGTGTCTACAGATGTCTCTCCCTGAGTGAGATTGAGGGAACTGAGACTGATGCTCAGGCCCGCTCGGCCCAGCCCGGGCCCGGAAAAATCTGATGTGGGTCGGGCCGGGCCACGCCCGTCGCGGGCCGGGGGCCGCGGGCCGTGCGAGGCCAAACGGGCAGGCCAGCCAAGGCCCGCGGAGTAGGCCCAGTTTGGCCCACAAAAAACCCCAAGCCGGGCCGGGCCGGGTCGGCTCGCGCACAGTGAAAAAAAAATGCATTGTTGCAGCCAGCCCGTGGACCAGGCCCGGCCTAGCTCGGCCCGTGGGCCCCGCCCACATGCGGGCCATGGGCCGTGCCAGGCCCATGGGTTGTTGCAGTCAGCCCGGACCAGCCAGCGGGCCGGCCCGGCCCGGTCCAGGCCCGGACGGGCCGCCTGTTCCATGGGCCACACGTCTATGTGGTTGTGGTGGAGGTTCCAGGCCTGTTCCTGTTCCATGGGAGGTGTGGGTGGCTGTGGAGACTGATGCTCAGGGTTTACAAGCCACCTCACCTAAAATCCACAGGAGAGTGGAGTTTACCATTGACATTGAGTCACCTATACGATAGATGCACCAAAAGTCATGAACCATTGTCGAAATAAAAATGTGAATGCTAAAACAATGTTAAAATATGAAATCTAATGTAGATGAAATGCTGGGATGCAACTGTAGATGATGTGTGTTGATGCATGCGAATGATTCATGTCAGTGCAGATGGTGCATGCCGAATGTTGATGCTAGTGTGCACTGAACTCCACTGAAAACTATATGTGGCTTGATGTGACGAAGATGTAGATGTCTAGTATGTAATGTTGGATATAGGGTTAATGACAGCTTCGGATGACAACATAGTGTAATGTGTGCAATGCTGACGTAGATATGATACCTATGATGATGCATGTGATGTTGATGATGCATGCTGATGAATGATGATGTTTGATGCAGATGATGCATGCTGATGAATGATGATGTTTGATGTAGATGATGCAAGCTGATGAATGATGTAATGTGATGTTGGGTAACAAGTTGATGGCTGATTAGCTTGTAAAGGGGCATGAAAAGCTATCAAAATTGTACAAAGAGGGGTGTTAGAAAAAACTAACAGACTTGTTGACCAACAAAACCGGTATGATAAGTTGACAGACTCATCATTAGATAGTCAGGGTTATCAACCCAAGGAGAAGGGAGTATGGCAAGCCAATTGATCTTGCCAGTCGGGACATCAGACAGTTTGATGATTGTCAACCGACTCCGGATAGTTTGATGATTGTCAACCAGATAGTTAGGGCTGTCAGCCCAAGGATGTCAGACAATTTGATGATTGTCAACCGGGTAGTTAGGACTACCAGCTCAGGGACACAAGATGCAGGGCATGGCAAGACTATCAGGCTTGTCGACCAATTGTGGATAGTTTAACGATTGTCAACTGAGTAGTTAGGGCTACTAGCCCGAAGAAGGGGGGCATGGCAAGTCATGGGACCCACCAAGCAAAGAACAAAAGGTAGTTAACGGATATCGTCCAGGTAGTTTGGGATACCAGTTCAAAGAAAAGGAAGGAGCATGGCAAGATGTTAGGCCTACCAAGAAGAAAGCAAAGACAATTGACGAATATCGTTTGGGTAGTTTGGGATACCAGCTCAAGTACGCAAGGGGCAAGAAGGAGGTGATAGGATGTGATAAGTTTCGGTCTTATCGACCGTAGGAAAAGAGAGATTGTGGTAGGTTTCAAACTTACCGACTATAGGCAGGGATGAATGACAAGATTTGGACTTACCAACCAAAAGAGAAATATCGACAGGTTAGAGGCCTAGTGACAAATAAGAAGATATCGACAAGTCGGAAGCCTGGCAACGAGTTGGAGGATATCGGTAGGTCAAAGCCTAGCGACGAGCTAGAGGCTATTGACAGGTCAAAAGCCTGGTGATGAGCCGGGGGCTATCGACAAGTCGGAAGTCTGACAATAAGCCGGTGGGGTGGTAAGTTGAGGACCTACCAACCATGACAGGAGGTATGATAAGTTTCGGACTTACTGACCTACTGAGGATATGGTAAGTTTTAGACTTACTGACTGACTGAAGATATGGTAAGTTTTAGACTTACTGACTGACTAAAAAGGAGATATAGTAAGTTTCAAACTTATTGACAAATTAAGGAGGAGATATAGTAAGTTTTAGACTCACCAACTAACTAAAGATATGGTAAGTTTTGGACTTACCGACTGATTAAGGATATGGTAAGTTTCGGACTTATCGATCGACTGAGGAGGAGACATGGTAAGTTTTGGAGTTATTGATTGATTGAGAATATGATAAGTTTCGAACTTACCGATCGACTGAGGATATGGTAAGTTTCGGACTTACAGACCGACTAAGGAAGGATGTAACGGGAATACCAAACCCACAGGTAAGACAAAGGTCTGAGGACGATCCCATGACAGTTTGGGATGTCAACCCAAAGGACAATTGACGGATGTCATCTAGGTAATTTGGGTTACCAGTCCAAGGGAAGGAAGGCACTAATGGACAACTTACATATCCTTGGTGTCAAAAGAAATGATAGTGCTAGAGTAGGATATAAGGACAGATCAGGAGATACCAAGGTAAAAAGATGCCCCTAGTATTGAGGCAAGCAACCGTAGAAAAGATGGAAGACAGAAAAAAACAAATGCATTGAGGCCAACCAATTGGTTTTGCCAAAATAGTTTGCCAGGAAAATCTATCTGCAAGTGCACCTTGGACCGCTATTGCTGTGTGATCTTACATTGCTTGTAGGAGCTACTGGAGGGTTGTTGTTTATACTCGGTACTTGTGGGGACACTTAATGTTTGTTGCTTACTGGAGTGGGGACTGTTGCTCTACACTCAAGGTATTGCATGTTGTAACAGCCAAATGTAGTTGTGGCTCTGCAGGTTCTGCAATCATCATGCAATAGTAGTTACTTCTCTGAAAAATTGTGTGCTTGACTATCATTACACAAGTGCGATTCAACACTAAGTTTTATCAAAGCGGTCCCCTTTTCGACAAAGTAGCTAAAATGTCCCTAGTTGAAGACTCTTGTCTGGATATTTTGTTCAATGCGTAGTGGGTCTATGCCTTTGTGACATTTGGGCCTGATTATCCATTTTAATTATAAACCATGTAATTAACTGTTGTATTGCTTAAATGGTTTATTAATGAATAATATGTTGTTTTGGATGTGTGACTTGTGGTTGGCTTTCTGTGCACCTGGTTGTGATTTGGGACCAATGTAGAGTCCAGTTTGAGGATGCACAGTCGTCTCGGTTTGTGTGCCTGTCTTTTCCTCATTTTCTCTCCTTCCTTTTTTTTCCTTTCTCTCACGAGCCATGCCCTTCCACCCTTTTTCTGTCTTCTTCTTCCACACCCGTGCCACCAGCAACGAAGACCCGTGCCTCTCCGTCCCTTCCAACGGGATGGATGGCCGGCGACAAGCGAGTGGTGGCGGAGTTAAAGAGAGGGATGTAGGAGCGGGCAGAGGGAGAGCATGGCGAGAAAGGAACGGAAGAGGAGAGAGAGTAGGGACGCACGAGTTGGGAGGAGGAGTGTCTGCGTGTGGGTGCTTCCATCGGGGGCCGAGGTTCATCGGAGCTCTCTGAGGCGACGTCAAGGTGCGGTGAACTTGCCGGAGTCGCGTAGGGCGTTGGAGAGGTACGTGATCTCTCCCTTCTCTCGTTATTGCTTCCTTGGAAGATAATGATGTAGAATGCATGAAAATTGTGGAAAAATCATGAAATGAATGTTAATTTGTTATATAGCATGAGAATATAGATATCACGCGGTTAAGATTGGTTTTTGTGGGGAAATGAAATTTTGGGGTTGAAGGCTACAGTAGCCGTTCTTGAGCCCCTTCCCCTTATGATTTTCGTATGAACTGTGTGGTGAATGGAATCATGAATGGTTTGAGGAGTTTTGAAGTAGACTCAAGGGTCTACCTCCTATGATTTTATGAAAATTTTTGATGTATGTTTGGGGAGTCCGATCGGGACTCCCACTTGGGGCGAATTCCGTCGCCTGAAACAGGGTTGTGCCCTGTCTGCGGGGAATTCGGTATGCCGAAATCCTAGCAGATTTAGCCAGATACCTGATATCGTCAGACCGAAAACACCCGATCGATCGATTCAGGGGTTTTCGATATACCAAAAATATTCAGTATACTAAACCAGGGATCTTTGATAGATCGAATCGGAGATTCGGTCTACCGTTTTTGCCCTAAACCTGATATGCATAAATTGTGAATTTAAATAAAGGATAAATGGTTGTAATGGTATGTTGAATATATGTTAATGATATTTTCCTCATGTAATGACATGGAGGAAGGTGGAACCCAAATAAATAGATTTGGGCATGATTTTGGGTTTTAATTCCATAAATGAATGAAAAGGATGATTTTGTGTGGTTTTGGGCATGAGACCCAATTTATGATTTTAAGCATGATTTTCATGGCTTGAGTTGGGACTCCCAGTGGAAGGTCAGGTGTTGCAAGGAAATAGAGTCCTGCAACGAAAAGAATGAAATTGAAAATGGTTTGAAAAGAAAGTTGAAAGAGTTTTGAAATGGAACACTAATAATGTGGTTGTCGAGCTTAAGACGGTGTAGGCTGAGCCTGGGTTTTTATACCTAGTTGTTTGGGTCACCGACGGTGTAGGCTGAGCCTGTGTCGTTGTACCTAGTTGTTCGGGTCACCGAGCTCGTGACGGTGTAGGCTGAGCCTAGGTTTTTGAGCCTAGTTGTTCGGGTCACCGACGGTGTAGGCTGAGCCTGGATCATTGGACCTAGTTGTTCGAGTCACCGATGGGGAGTCAGACAAAAACGTATCCCCGTGCACATATGAAAAATGAAATTGAGGCTAGTTGGCCGGGGCGGTGACATCCCGCACGGGGAATTTCACCGCGGCAGTGCAGTAGGGAAAGGATGTCCTCTACTGCTTGTGCGCATGGTTACCCCTGATCAAGGTAACAATAGTAAAGAAAAGTGGAAATGAATAAAGAAATGTGGTTTGGTCAGGATTGGACTTATGAAATAGTCCAAAAATCCTGAAATGAAATGAGGATGATGTTTTTACCAGTTGTCAGCCTGTATTTATGATTTGGTTTTGAGCTCGTGAGGCATTGTGTTTTAGGCTGGATCTGGTCAGAAATGTGAATTTGAAAGTGTGATTCTGGGAAGAAATCCCAAGTATTGAAAAAGATATGTTTTGGAAAATGAATTCCAAAAGGTTTTAAAGGAAAATGCAAAGGTGTGGTTTTGAAAGAAAAGGTGGTTTTGGAATGAGTTTCCAAATGTTTTTGAGAAAAGAAAGGAAACATGGCTTTTGAAAAAAAAAAACATGGATTTGGGATTGAATCCCCAAATGATTTTCCAGTAAAAGCAAAAGAAATGAGTTTTTACGATTTTGCCGAGATTTTGTAGTTTGTATGTTTGGGACGCATACTGGGTGACTTAGATATCGCTCATGCATGCTTATTTGGTTTTCAGGTGCAGACCGCGTGCAGTCAAGTTCGGTGAAGGAATTGGAGCTTCTAGCCACTCATTGTGATCCAAAAGGTGAACCTTAGTTACAATTATTTGATGTTTCTGTAATTAGTGTAATTATGCTTGATACTGTGTTTTGGTAACTTGTCCGGGATCGGGGCGTTACAGCCTTGATTAGTGCCTAATGCATGGATTCTGATCAAAGAGCAACTAGCATGCCCTTGGAGGATAAAACTAGATTTCAGATGTTGTTGTAGTAGAATTATATGACTCTGGCCAAAGGGTAGTTGACATGCCCTTGGTTAGATGATGAATGACAACTTGCAAGGTTAGGCCTAGGCAAGCAATAAAGTTTTAAGCAAGCAACTTGTTTATTTATGAGTGATTTTATTATATGCCCTCAGTTATACTAGAAAGCTTCATGTCTATTGGGAAAGGAGGAGAATGACCTCAACTCAATAGACTCTACCAACATTCACACATTGTTGGTGGCTCTCTTCTGGTGGATGGTGACACTTAAGCTCGCTGTTCTGGGTGGTGTGATGGATTAGGCTCCATACCAAATTCTTCAAGGCCCTACACTTTTTTTTTAAGTTCTTCAATATTTCTTTTGCTCCCTCATAGACGTTCGGGTTTGCTTTATCTTTGACTTAGAGGTAATAGGCGCCTGGTCTGGATTGAAGGCTTTTTGGTGCAAGATAGGGGTGGTTAGTCCCTTCAATGATATGGGCTTCCTAGGTGTAACCATTCCAGCGACAACCTCGTGCATGGCACAAAAGGCCAAATGCACGAGGGCCAGCGAAGTCACGGTAAAAGCGATAAAAATAATGATAGAAATGCGGGAGTCGCCACCTAGTCTACTTTAAAATAGGAGACGAGGAAAACTGTTTTAAAACACTAAAACTATGCAATAAACCAATGGAAAAGGTCAACATGAACTAGAAAATTGGGCAAGGATTCCTATTACGCACGGGGAAGGTATTAGGCACCCCTGTGCACTTGATAAATTGGTCTTTCATGGGTTTCTCGTTTACTTATATGAAAATATTGGCTTTTCAGCCTGTTTCTATACACCCAAGGGCGATATGCCATGTAATGCTACATGCAAGTGCGTACCTAGTGTGGTGCCTAAAGCCAAATATAGGTGAAGTGGAGAGTGGGTCATGTTTTACTGTTCAGCTACACTACCTAGGGTCTGAATTAGGCAACGGTGCAAAACGATTTCACCAACAAGAACCAAAAAAGGCCGTCAATTCACAAGACCCAAGTAGCAAGTATCACTACTTTACTAGATGCAAAACTAATGCAAACAGGGTTATTAGATGATGGAACTATGCAAACATGATCAGGTTATATCCAAGAACAAACACCAGAAAAATTAGAGCCCATGGCAATCAGGAGAACATGCAAACCTTGATGCAAAACATACTGTTTGCATCCTGTAACCAGACTGGTGCACCAGGATGGTGCTCCAGTAATGTGCGCCAGTGATATGTGCCAGTTTGGTGTGCCTATATGGTGCTCCACTATAGTGCTCCTATTTGGTGCACCAATTTAGTGCACTCTAGATACTCTATTTCAGACTGCAACCCGAATCCAGAACCTGGGGAGGATGCATTCGATTAACTATGCTAATGACCATTCAGAGGACTAACCTAGATGCTAAGGGATGCAACCAAGCTAATCAAACAAGATCAAAACACGCCTCTCTCTTTCCCTATCTTTGCACTTTTATGGGTTCTCTAGGATTGTCACAACCAATGGTGGCTCTAGGGGTGCGTGGAGACATCCTAATTGACATGACAAAGCGTGGGAGGTCTACATGGCATGCGAGGGACGGGTCACAACTCGTGTTCAGTGGCCAGTGGCCTCATATAAACTGTGATCCACCACAAAACAGTGCAAACAAACACAAAAGTAAACAAACAGTGCAAGTAGCCTTACAAATAGCATACATGAATCATCATCAAGATAAATAAACAGTGTACCGATCAAACATCCCACAGAAAATCCTACCACAGTCAAGTTCATAGCAGAAATCTTATTTGAAACAACCTAGAACAAAAAAAAACAGAGAACAGAGACATACCTATGGTATTTTTCTCCTTGGGTGGCTCGAGTACATCCCTTTGGGTGCTATAGACACGGCTGAGGGTGCTTAGGTATGCAGTGGATGTTTGGAGATGATTTAGAGTTGGGCGCACTGGTTGCTCAAAGTGATGACGAGTTGCTAAGAGAGCCAAAAGTGTGGTGTGTGGAGAGCTTTTAAAGGAAATGAAAAAACGTTGAAACATGGATGCCAAAGGTTGTGAAGGCCAAGAGACCCTCGTAAGCTTGTAAGGTAATGTCAAAATAGGTGAGGACCCAAGTGTCCATTCGCATATGAAGGTTACAAGTGGGGCGAACGAACAGCCAACAGCCAGCATCCTGGAACAGAGTTGTGTGCCAGCTTGGTGCTCCACATTGGTGCGCCAAGATGGTGCTTCACATTGGTGCGCTAGTATAGCGCTCTCCACCTAGCTGCCTAGATTATTGACTAGACAATGGGCTTGCGGTCGTGGTTTGTGTGATGATCTTGGGCTAATCAAAATGTCAGATAGGGTTCGGATGTGGTTAGGCTTGTCGTGTCCGAAGCAATATCTTTATGGAGAGTTTGCCTGTAAGCCGCCTCAAAATCGGGGTGTCTACAGATGCCCTTCCCTCAGTGAGGTTAAGGGACGGAGGGAACAGAGACAGATGCTCAGGGTTGACAGGATACCCCTATTTTGAGGCTGCGGAGAGATTTTATTTGCTATAGCCATTGGGCCACTTATCCGGTGGATGCACCGAAAGTCATGACTTGTTGCCAAATGCAAAATGCAAATGCAAAATGCAAATGCAAAGTGCAACTAATATGCATGCGAATGCTGAGCCAAATGCTGAAAATGCAATGCCAATGAAAAATACAAATGCAAGAGCTAATGCTGAATGTAAATGCCAAGCTGATGCTAATGTTGCACACACAAGAATGGGTGTTGAAAGTAGATGCAATGCTGATGCCAATGTTGAAGCAATATTGCAAAAAAACCGAAGAAAACCAACACACGAGGGGTACCAGCGGCAGGAGCATGATAAGTTGTCGGACTCATCAACCGGATTATTAAGGTTATCAACCTGAGAAGGCGGGACATGACAAGTCAACCAAGTATTGTCAACCCAATCGTCAGACAGCTTGACGGTTGTCAACCGAGTAGTTGGGGGTACCAACCCAAAGAAAAAGGACATGAAAAAACATATGATTTGTCAAGCAAGAGAGGAGGCCCTGTCCGCATAGACTTAAGGTGTAACCATGCCGGCGAGAATGGTGAAATATGCAAGAGTCAGCAAAGTCACGGCAAAAATAAAAAATATGCGAATGCAGGAGTCGCCACCTAGTCTATTCAAATGGAAGACGAGGAAAACCATATAAAACATGAAAATCATGCAAAAACAATGGAAAAGCTCTTTGTAAACCAGAAATATGGGTAAGGATCCCTGTTACGTACGAGGAAGGTGTTAGGCACCCTCGTACGCCCGATAAATCGATCTTCTATTGGTTTCTCTATTGCTTATGAAATGTCGGCTTTGCAGCCTCT
>JAMKQA010001532.1:0-21870 GCA_024699735.1 Posidonia australis | reverse complement strand
ATATTGCTTATGTATGACTAATGTGCCTTAGATAAATGATTTTTATATTCAGTACTTGAGTATATCAGATTTTCTTAAGTGATTATTTTATCAAATAATCAATAGTCATTTGTTATCATCAAAATGTATTAAGGATTTTTCCAACAGGTGGATCACCTGGATGGATGCATGCATAAACGCCTGTTTTTCTGTCCTTATCAACGGAGATCACACTGAACCCTTCTCTTCCAGGAATGGTGTGCGTCAAGGCGACCCTCTTTCACCCTATCTCTTCGCTCTGGCTATGCAAGCTTTCTCAGCGATGCTCAAGCAGGCAGCGCGGCGTCTGGATATTCACCCTTTCAAATGTGGCAACCTCTTTGTGTCCCATATCATTTTCACAGATGGTCTCATGATCTTCCTCAAGGCTGACAAGCAGAATGCACGTCATCTTAGAAGAATTATTGGCGACTTCACTCGCTCTTCTGGCCTGATGATTAACTATCAGAAAAGTTTTATCTTCTTTGGAGGAGCAACTCCACACTCGTGATGGATTACATCCCATCTAGGTCTGACGATCGGTGAACTTCTGATTAAATACCTTGGACTCCCTTTATTATCTAAACGGTCATTGGCAGAATCGTGTAAGCCACTAGTCCAAGCTATCAAGCTGAGACTCCAGTCATGGAAAGCTAAGCTTTTGTCTTACACTGGTAGGCTGGAGCTCATTCAATCGGTTCTATCTGCGATGCATGTTCACTGGACTGCCAATTTCCTGTTACCAGCGAGTGTGATCAAGGAGATAGATAGGTTGATGATGAACTTCCTCTGGTTTGGGAATTCGTCGGGAAACTGTGTGCTTCTCTCCTGACGGTGCATATGTAGGCCCAAGAAGGGGGGAGGTCTGGGAATTAGGTGCCTGACTGACTTCAACTCAGCGAGTATGCTCAAGTTACTCTGGGAACTTGAAACTAATTCCACTGCGCTGTGGGTTAAATGGATGCAAAACAAGTACATCAAGGGCAGCTCTATCTGGTGTACACGCCCACCTCAATGTTGCTCTTGGGCTTGGAGGAGTATCCTGCAGATCAGACAACAGGCTAGAGGAATGTTCAGCTATGAGGTGGGAGATGGCACCACACTCTCCTTCTTCTTTGACCCATGGCTTAATCACAGCACCATCTGGGATCGAGGTGGACACACTCTGCGACAGGACTTGGGTTGTGATATTCGATGCACGGTGAGCCAGTATATCTATGATGGTACCTGGGCTCTGCCGTGGATGACCACAATGGAGATGCATGACATATGGCCTGATATTCTGGCGATTGCCATTGGGGGTAAAGTGGATAGAATCCAATGGATTCCAAGCAAGGATGGTTTTTCAACAAAATCTGCCTAGAACGCACTTCGAGATAAGGATCCTGAGCTTCTCTGGACGAACATGGTCTGGCAAAAGGGGTCGGTGCAGCGACATGCTTTCTATGCTTGGCGAGCTTTATTTCATGGACTTCCCACCCATGAAGCACTGAGGAAAAGGGGAATTCAAATTGTGTCCAGATGCATGCTTTGTATGAGGAACATCGAAACACTGGATCATCTCTTCTGGACATGCGAATACGCGGCCCAGGTGTGGTCTTCGCTTCTACCTGAGTTGGGTTGCTCGCCGGCTGATTCCTTTGTGGCGGCAATGACAGGTTGCTATACTGAGTTTTGAAGATGCTTCACTGCTCCGGAGCTGTGGAAGAAAGCGGCGATATTCACTATGGTTGTGTTGCGCTTGTGGACTGAACGGAACAAGTGATTCTTTGAAGTTGATTACAGGCTCGTTGATGTTTCATGGCTCTGTAGATCACTGTGCACGTAGTCGAGTGTTGTTGTTGTCCTAGTGGAACCTAGCATTGCCAGTGCGTGCTGCTCTGTGATGGCACTGCTAGTCTTGGAGGCCTGGTCCTGCTTTGTGCGGGATAACTGAACCCAGTATCATTGGGCTAGGTTGTGGAGTGTTTTTTCCGGTGGACACTGACACTGCTCAAGAGCTGGATGGTCTCATGCATTCACTGGGCCCAGTACTATTGGGTTGGGTCATGGTGGGTACAACTTCTTATTCTACTATCAAGGTCAGGGAACGGGCTGATGACCTTGCTAGGTGCACCTACATGGACTTTGGGTAGCCCATGGGTTTTTGTGGGCCTGTGTAGTGGATTTTGCACTATGGGGTTTTTTGTCGGGCCTAGAATTTTCTTTGTATTGGGCAAGGGTGGCCATTGGCCTTTGTAGAGCATTATTCTCTTGGTTGGGTCTTGTTGAGCCTCAACCATTTTGTATAGTTTTCCTTTTATATAATTTGAGGTATCCCTCCTTACTTTTGACCAAAAAAACAAGTACCCAAGGGTTTCTATGCTCCAACCAAGTGCCCGATCACTCTTCCTTCCTCTCTCAGGGCTCGACCACTCCATAGTAACTTGTGCATTACTAGAAAATAAAGGAATGAGTGCATGCATTCAGGGAAGAAGAAGAGGAAGAGAGTGCAAAACTAGGGAACCTAAAATACCTACCCAACATAGTTGCAGCTCCTCCTTTGACAAAACTTTGACCAAGCTCGATATCTAGGGTTGTAGGAAGTCACCAAAGCTCCACCTCGATGATTACAACCACCATGCACGAAAAAACTCTCATCCATTCTTACATGCACCACCATGCAAGGCCTTAAGTAAGCTCTCTCACTATCAACGTTGGTTTTCTCCTTTGGAACCAACTCTGACAACGCAAAGGAGAAGAAGAGAAGAAAATTCTATGAAGAGGTGCCAACATCACAATATATAGGCAACTAAGGCATTAAAAACGCATAAAGTTATGTGTCTTACATAAGATGCGTCATATGCTGCAATTTACACCCAAGAATCCAAAAATCAATGATACATGCAAAGAACACAACTATCTCTGCATTTGATATAAAATGCCTCATTTTTAGCATCTAGCACAATAGGATTCTAAATTAAAATTTTGGCCTAAAATGCTGTTAAAAATCTAGGTCATTACAAATTATGTCTATTTATTTTAAACTATATTTTGATTGAAAATATGTTCTTAGAAACATGAAACTCCTCATATCCATAATATGTTACTACTTTTTAACTCCTTCCCAATAAATCAGATGAACTCTTGACGTAAACCTCAATTCATATTATATTGGATTCTTTAATATTTTTTAGAATAAATATATTTAAAAAATTATTAAATATATGGGTTATTATTGTTAATATTAAATAATAATTTTTAAAATCATTTAGTTTTATATCAAATAAATGAATAATTAATGTAAAATACAAACATTTCTAAAATGTATTTATAAAAATTACTAGGGGTGGCAATTTTTGACCGAACTTGTGAATCCGACATGCCAACTAAGCATTTAAATGAGTTAGGATTGAACTTAAATGAATTCAGATAAGAAATGAATCAGCCCGTTTGACTCATTTAATAAATGGGTTAAATTGGTGTTCAATAGAGCTAAATTGTCAACCCGCTCGAGGCTTAAAGGGGATCCTCAAATCCTTCTCCTCCGTCTCTGGACTGGCACTTAATTGCCAGAAGAGCTCCTTGTACTTCGGAGGGCCTGTACAGCATGGGCGATGGATCTCCAGCTACTTGGGTATCCCTGAGGGCACATTTCCGGTGTAGTATCTTGGCTTGCCATTAACCACCAAACGGCTCTCCACTGTGGACTGTGCCCCGCTCCTGCGTGCTGTGGACAACCGCCTCCAATCGTGGAAAGCAAAACTCCTCTCGTACGCTGGCAGACTGGTCCTCATCTGCTCGGTTCTCGCTGCACTTCACCTCTACTGGACCTCGGTGTTTGCTCTTTCGACGAGTGTTCACCGCGATCTTGATAGGAGATTGATGTGTTTCCTTTGGTTCGGGCATGACTCCTCCAGATGCTCTTTCATCTCGTGGAAGGATGTCTGCCTTCCAAAGGAGAAGGGGGCTTGGAATTTTGCCAGACGGCCGATTCCAACATTACTGGCATCCTTAAACTTCTTTGGGAAGTGGAGACTAAGCTCGAGGCCCTTTGGGTCAAATGGATGAGAAAGAAGTACCTCAAGGATCGATCAATCTGGAGCTCGCGACCTCCGAATTCTGCCTCTTGGGTGTGGAGGTGCATCTTCAGGCTGTGGGACGTTGCATAGTCGTTGATGAGGTATAGGATCAGTGATGGAAGGAATACACATTTCTTCCTTGATCCATGGCTTACCAGCCCTTCTCGAAGCATTCCTACTTAGATCGCTCAGCGCCTTCGGTTGGAACTGGGCTGCGAGACCTCTTCTCCAGTTAGCAGGTTCATTGTCGACGGTTGCTGGAGCCTCCCGAGACCCACCACGATGGACATGCACGACCTCTGGCCCTTGATCAATGCAACACTTATTGTGGGAGGAGCAGATGTGATCAGTTGGGAGCCTGTCGGGGACCGGTTCTCCAATAAATCTGCTTGGGATGCCATCAGACCACGAGCGGAGGTTTGTCGCGGGACTGTGCTTATCTGGGACCCTGGTGCAACCCCCCGTCACACTCTCTGTGCCTGGAGGGCAATCCGCCGCGGCCTCCCCACCCACGACGCTCTCAAACGCAGGGGTATCACGCTGGTTTCACGCTGTATCCTTTGTCAGACCACTGAGGAAACTCTGGATCATCTCCTTTGGCTCTGCCCATTCACCGCCCGTGTCTGGGACCTTGCAGGTTTCCAGGCTGATGCATCAGTGACCTCCTTCATGGCTGCGATCAACTACTGGGCCCTGCATCCCAAGGGGGAGAACCGCGCTCGTGCTTCCAAGGTCCTCACTGGAATGATTGCTCGAATCTGGGAGGAATGGAACAAGCGTACCCACGAGGTGGGCTATCGCCCACGATCAGCTGCGGAGCTAATGCACTTAACTTTGAGCAGCTAGTGGCTTGGGAGCCGCTCGTCCATAGTGATGCATGTCACTGTCCTATTCTTGCGAGCTGGACAATAATCGTGGCTGGACAATGTTCGTGAGGGTAGTCTGCTGCTCATTGCTCGTGGTTGGTGGATACTTTTCATGAGTAGCATTTTTCTCTGAAGCCTTTTGACTATTGGACTGGGCTACGGTGTGCATTAGCTTCGTAATTTGTTTTGTTTTGTTGACCCTACGTTTGGCTGGGTTGGGTTAGTCATGGGCAATTGCGTTTGTAAACATTAGTGGGCTCAGCTGGCAAGCCTGCTTTGTACTGGGTCTAGCCTGTTTGTGGCCTTGGGCTTGTAAGCCCTAGCTCGTGCTTAGGCTTTGTGGGGCCCATTATTTGTACATATTTTCCACTTTTAATCTATTTTGAGGCACACCCTCCTTACTTTTGACAAAAAAAAATTGTCAATCCATATAAGCAATTAAATATATAATTTTTTTAATTTAAATTGATTAAAATATGTAGTTGTAAAGTTTGATTTGCATTTAACATTTTATATTATTTATGTACTTGGTTATTAAGTTACGTCTTATGAGTAATTATTTAGACTTCTATTTTATTTTTCTAATGATATTCAAAGTTAGATAAGAGTAAATAAATTCAATGGGTTAAAATTGTTGGATTGACATGTCTAACTCATTGAGCAGAATAAATGAGCCATGTCAAGTTCATTTGTTTATAAATGAATTGAATTCAGATTTGAAGTTTCAATCAATTTAATAAACAAATTGAATTCCAATTGTTGCTCAAGCCATCAATAGGATGATGCTCTGCTTTCTCTGGTTTAGCCATGGTCCTCAAAAATGCATCCTCACTTCCTAGATAGAGGTATGTCACCTCAAGGAGGAAGGAGGTTTGGGTTTTCGGAGATCGAGCAAGTGCAATCAAGTGGGAATTCTTAGACTGCTTTGGGAGGTAGAAACGAATTGCTCGGCTCTTTGGGTTAAGTGGATTCGTGCCAAGTACCTTAAAAGTAGCTCCATTTGGTGTACAAAACCTCCTTAGAGTGAATCTTGGGCATGGAGAAGCATTCTCAGAGTTCAGCACCTTGCCATAGGGCTTATTCGATATGAGGTAGGTAATGGTCGCGGCACTCTCTTCTTCTTGGATCCCTGGGCTGGCTCGCAACCTTTCTATTTTCGGATTGGGAACCGTCTATGCAAGGAGTTAGCTTGTGAGCTCAACTACACGGTCAGCACCTTCCTGATCAACGGTCAATGGACGTTGTCTCCTGCTACCACTCTGGACATGCATGAGATCTGGCCGAACATTCTAGGTACTGCTATTGGAGACGGAGATGATTAGATCACTTGGGTACCAAATGTTGCTGGATTCACCTTCTAGTCTACGTGGAATGCCATTCAAACTCGATCCCATGAAGTTCCGTGGGCTACTTTCCTCTGGCGGAGTAGAGTTCTTCCAAGGCCTGCGTTTTGCAGTTGAAGAGCACTTACCAATGGACTACCTACTCATGACAGATTGCAGCGATGGGGTTTTCAGCTCGTCTCTCGATGTTTACTCTACGAAGAGGAGCGGGAAACAATTGATCACATCTTCTAAAATTGTTCTTATGCTCACATGGTCTGGGACATGGCTTGGTGCAACTGGATGCCGTCTCCTTCCAGTGCCTCGCTCCAGGAGGCTGTTCTCAACGTGATTCAAAGTATTCAGGCAAGACCATCTTCAGTGCGACGACATGTTGCTGGCTATTTTTGTGCGGTTATAGTAGGACTCTGGGTTGAACGTAATCGAAGAGCTTTCAAGGAGTCTCATCAAAGACGACTGCTTGGTGATGTTTGGAAGGAAGCCAAGTCTTTTCTTCTGTAGGGGAGTGGGGTAATTTTTGTTTTTGCCCAAGGCATTTTACTTTTGTGGACTGGGTTGTTCTGGTTAATTTTGGTTAGGTATAAGCCTTTTTCTTGAGCTTGGTGCTCTTATGTGGCTTGGACCTAGTTTGAGCTTTTTACATTTTGGGTTGGACCTGATTGTGGTTGTAGGCTTATATGAGTAGTCTTTGTTGAGCCTTATGCTCTTGATTGGACTTTCTCTCAATTTCCAACCACCTTGTACAGTTTCTTTTCTTTTTATATATATTTGAGAGTCTCCAATTTTACTCTTGGTAATAAAAGAAGAAGAATTCCAATTAACTACAGCTGAATCAAGTTGGAAATCGATTGACCCAAACCTTATTCATCAACTTATCTTTCATCCCTAAATATTACAAATGAAAAAACAAAAAATAATATTTCATAATTTATATTTTACAATCTTATTATTAAATTACATAATCGGTTCACACATCGCACATATTTAATTCACTAATACAACAAAATGAGTAACTAGGCAAGGACAATAAATGATAAAAGATGAAAGTAACGCAGATAATCAGAACCATAAAATGCTTGGATGGAAGATCATCAGAAATGTCTTGTTTTCAGTAACTAGTCATCTTTCTACTTGATCTTGAATTCGTAGTTTAACAACTTAAAAGTTGGAAGCTATGAACTGTACCATAAACTCAATCAGGTACAAACCCCGTTCATGAGAAAAGAATTGAATCCACAGAAGCCAGCTAAAACAATTATCATCAAGAATGTGCGAGGACAAACAAATCTGACATTGAACAGTAGGCCCAACATGTTCTCAAGCAATGAAGCCCAGATAAATAAAAATGCTATCTGCTGCCTACTGCAAAACTCAAGGCTCTACCTTCTTTCACTGTCAAACCACCATTGACTTCAACAGATTGCCCAGGCATCAACAACCTCACGTTTGCAAGGTTTGAGAGCGATGCAGAGATGTATGCAAATTGAAATGCTTAGACAGAAACCTATCTCCAATCACTGTACAGTCACACAATACGTGTGAAAAAATTTCAAGGTTCATTGTCCATGTTGTATGAACCACCTTGCATTTGCTTTGTCTCTGTCATCTCCAACTCATAGCCAACCTTTTGTACTGATTTCTCATGTTCCAATTCCATAATTTTGAGTTTCTCCTTTTGTATGGCACGTATTTCATATCTGGAAGCATGCAAGAATGGAAATCAAATAATAAGCATATTACAGTCAGAGCAGACATGCTTCATCTGGAGAAGTATCATCCTAAAAATGCCTTTAAAGTTGATAGATAGGCCAGAGGAGAAACGTCATCCAAAATTAGAAATTAATCATAATTTAAATCACTATTCAGAATATCAGGGATTGTCGACAATTTATTGATTCAGCAGGAATAACCCATTATCTGTAACCAAATATCACCTTAATCAATTATCAGGTGAAAAAAGCAGAATTATCATTTTTAATTGGGTCCTGGTAACCTGTTTGCCAACATAATAAAATCAAATGGGCTATGGTTCCTTCGATGTTTGCTTGGATGATTAGTTAATTTCAGTGATTGTCGTTAGTTGTAGTAATTTGACTTCTCTATGTGATGTTGTTATGCTACATGCCTATGTTGTTAGAGGTGTTTTCTTAAATTATAGACTTTTTTTTTTTTTATATTTAACATATACATATACATATTAAATTAATTTAAAAAGTTAAACAGATAAATCCTTGAATAAATTGCTACAACCCTATAATCTTTTATGAGTCCCGTCCATACCAAAAACAAATTCCGATATTTTGAACCTTGGTCTAAATAGCACAACATCAATCACCTCTTATAGGGTTTATATGCTTCAAAAGATATAGCACATATTACTATTATATGCTTTAAAAAAAAAGATATTGACTACTACAAGTGTAAATGGAGTGGATACAAATCAAATACCATGGAATTCAATCGCCATTTTCAAATCAGCAGACACTATTGGAATCTGAAACTGAATGAATATATTATCCAAGTTCAGATATATCCAAATCCAGAAATTTAATATAAATTACAACTTTATTGAAATTTTATTAATTATATTAAATGTTTAAGGTAAATCTAATCATAAATCATAATATTATATATTTAATATAAAATAAAAATTTAATTTAAAATACCACTTTTTTAAAATTTTATGCCATATTTTCATTACTTATATGAAATGTTTAATGTAAATCTACTAATTATGTAATATATTACAAAACAATATTTTATGATATAGGAGCAGATATGGATATTTTCAGCACAATGATAACTGTTTTTGAATCTGCTCTTATCAGATTCAAATACAAATGCATTTAACTCGAAACAGATATGGTACTATGAACCACAATTGACACCCCTAGTGGCTACATCAAATAAAAAAGATAAATCTACAACTAAAAAAAATGAAGTCAATATTTTGCTCATTGTCATAAATTTGCAGCTCTGAATAGAGTGTCACAACCCAGGATGAAATTATCATGGTTGACAATGTGTTTTATTTTTTTTTGAGCAGAACAATGTGTTTTAATTACAATTAGTAAACTTTCATATTTGATAAAAAGAGGAAATTCTGTCACAGTTAGAAGAGAAAAACATTAGATATTTTGTTCTTTATTGTAGTAAAGCACTGCTTTTTGGCTAGTATGGCAAATTGACTGCTAACAGCTGAAGGGAAAGCTACTGGTGTGTGTGGGCCAAGTTAATTCATGTTTAAGGTTGGAATGTAGTTAATTTTTTGTATGTCCCAGGTCAATCTTCCAGGAAGGATCCTGAATTTCTGCATTACAGCTTCGGTATAACCAGTTAACAACTATCCTCAGCCCTTTGACAATTTTTCTTTAAGGAAGCTTCCTGCTATGTCAGAGTCTCCTGAATCCACCAGTTCAAGAAATAGATGGGGGAGAGATAAAGAGATAGTATGGATGAGTGACATAGATAACAAACATAATTTCCTATAATAAATGAGAGGAGGCACAGTCATCTTCTATCAAGAATGACCTAAGAGACAAGTGCTATTTGCAAGTTGCTTAACTAGGTCTTAACTTTTCCTAATTCACAGGCTGTAATACCATAGAAGCTATTTGTGCTTTAAAGTGGTTAATCACTACAACATTAGTGTGAATTCACAAAGATTTGCAATGAAAGATTTTGTAACACAGGGACACATACAAAAGCTTCGTATAGACATCCATAAGGAAACAATGCAATTGGTCAACACAAAATGAATATCAACTACATATCATTTTGCATTTCTCGACAAATATAATCTGTTTCACTATTCTAAGTAGTTATTTTATTATGCGTAATGAAGAACTTGCCATACATCACATCAATCGGGGATCATTAGCCGATTTGGTATATTCCATCAATGGTGTTTAGTTGATGCAAAGATATATTTCAACAATTTTATGGTCTAAAAATAGTAAACTTTATTTGATCATTTGGTGCAACAAGCCAATTGCATTTCAAGTTTCTATCTTAGCCATGTCTCTCACAATCATAGTTTCCCATTTATTATATTATTTCACCATCAGATGACCATGTTAAATCATGCTATACGAAAATCATGAAGTTGACAGCCAAAAGAGAACAAAAATTGGTTCGATGGATAGTACGTAGTGAAAGTATTTAGCAAAAACGATGGGCATCAACGTATCTGAAAGAAAGAAAATCAATAGTTATCAAGACAGAAAAAAGTCACTGAGACTACATGGAAGATAGGTTAGACAATTCTTTGGTCTAAAAAAGAAAACAAATAATGCACTTACGGAGCTGTATAACTCTTGACAAGCATGAAATATATCATCCAAAACTGGTTCTCCTTGAGATGTCGGGGGCACAAAACATATCTAAGCCTTGAAATTTCCTGAAATAGATGGATGAAGTTGCACAGTGAATGCTGATAGTAATCAAGAAGAAAAATTTCAATTCTTAGTACGAGAATGAAAGTATATTCATTGTAAAAATATTAAAATTACATTGAGGAAGTGCCTGTAATGTTATTTGATTACCTTCATCATCTAACAGTTACAACCTACAAATTAAACAACTTAAAAAACTACCCTGCAAAAAAAGTAATCCTGTCGATTAGTGCAATATGAAGCTAAGCTGGAAATGTTACAAAGAAACCTTGCAATATGTAAGAATTACGTTCCCAAGACTTGGTGGTTGTCAAGCAAATGAACACATTACTAAAGGTCTAAAGCATCAAGACCTCCCAGACTTTACTTCATTAACGTGCATTGGGTTTGGTTTTATGGATAAGGAACAAAATCTATGTCTGCTGTTTAGGAAGTGCATCACCATATCAACTAGTAATTAGGTAACCGATCACTATTAACTAGTAATTAGATAACCCAGACAATACTGCTGCTGAGGATGTCTCCCAAGATTATGGTTCCATATTAATGGCTGAGACCACAATTTTTTTAGTACCTCCTCTATCAGATAATTTTTCTAAAGAGATACTATTATTGAGACCTATAGAGTTCCAGTGTTTGCTGTGATTACTTCAATTGTCCAATCTAGGTCACTAATTCCAAATGTGCAATGTCATGTTGGAAGTCTGCAAGGAAAAGAGCATCAAAACACCAACAACAATAACCCACTCTAAATTGAAGATAGGTTGTTAATTGCTCTTCTCAAACTGGACAAGAGAGTCAGCAACGAACCTAATTGCTTGTGTTCAGATATAAATCGAATTGTTCCAGTGATATACACGTGGCATGTGCACACACAAACACAGATAGCTCATTTGGAAGAAGTGGCATTGTAGAGCTATCAGAACAAGAAAATTGTTCCAAGAGACAATGTGATAGAAGTCAAAGATGAAAGTCCCTTTTGGAAAATTCATGGCTTGGGCACCTGCCAGAACTAGAAAAGAGTCATCAATTTCTATTCTCCAATGAACTGAAAATCAAGCCATGTTAGAATAAGTAGATCAAATTTGAGTCCAATTTGGGTTTTATTATTTTGCTGTTTTTTAAACTTTTGAGAATACCATGTCAACTAAATACAGGTCCTCTGCAGTTGAACAACAATTATTTCTATAAATGGATGGAACAAGAAGAATTCAATTAAGGGCACCACATGAATGTCTATGTCAAAAATGTTTCACAAACATGTGGTGAAAGCATTGGTTCATGAGATATTACCTTCTTACAGTATTACTTATTACTTAACTGAAGCATTATTGCTGAAAGAAATGGCCATCAGGATGAGAGTCACAACAAAATCTACTGAGACCAGCATTCCACATTGGATTAATAACTTCCACCATTTCCCTGATAATGTCCACAAAGAGATAATAGTACTGAGGTTATGGGAGTTGCAACGTTTGTCGTTATTACTCCAATTGTCCTATGTATATCACTAGACCCCTAAATATTCAATGTCAGATGTTGGAAATCTGCAAGCAAAAGAGTATTATACTTATAGAAAGATATAAAACAATGAAATAGATGGTATGGAAATCAGCAACATAGTCTTTCGCATAGTATTGAGGTACATAGTCTTTCACATAGTGTTGAGATATCATCCAGCTGATCTAGAGGCAGACACAGGGGAAAACGCACAAAAAACAATTCATTTTGCAAGAAATAGTATCCTAGAGATACAGAACTAGATGGTTCTCTAAAAAATGCAATGTGATTGAATTCACAAATGAAAGTCCCATCTGGAAAAGCTTTGACTATGATACTGCCAAAGCTACAGAGGAGTCATCAATCTCCATTCTCTAAACAACTGGTAATTCACGCCATATTAAATCAAACAAATCAAGTTCGAGTCTCTCTATTTTTTCACATTTTTTTTTTTGCTTTAAGTACCTTTGAAGATATATGCCAGATAAAACTACCATGTAATGAGGCTGTTGATAATTTCCTATGTTCCAATTACAAGTCCTCAGCACAAGCATTTCCACCGCCTACCATATTTAGTGGACGATTTGAGAAGAATGAATCGACTATGTGCCCATGTAAGAAATCAGTACATTCATGCTGACCTAGCTACCATCTTGTAATGTTACTTATTACACAAGCAGAAAATTCATACTTCAAACGATATGGCAAATTTATGAACAAGAAAGGCTAATCCAAAAGGAAATTTGAGATTGACAAGCAATTGGTAGCAAACTACCTTGACAGTGGTGAGGACGAGTGTCGCATGCCTCTCCTGCCAGTCCGTTAGATCCTTCCGCACATTGGAAAATGGAAGAGAAAGACGAGAGCCATCGGAAAAATCCACCCCCTCAATACCTGCGCCAGAACCAAATGGGGGAATGTTATATTGGAGATTACAGAATGAAAGCATAATTTAGCTGTCAAAAGGTAAGACCACCACCACACCTTGGGGTTGGGGGAAGGGGAATTCCTTGAAGGTTTGGACGGTGAAACCCTTGACGAATTCCTGCAGCTCCTTTGTCACTCCCAGCTCCTCCACGGACGCGTCGCCACCGCCGTGTCGGAGCTTCTTGTTGTTGTTGTTGTTGTGGATTTTGTCTTGTTCCTCCGGAGAACCGGAGGAGGGCTCTCCTCTTCTGAAAACCGAAGAAAAGAAAGACGAACCTTTCATGTCTCCGGCGACGTCAGATGTGAGTCGGCAGCCGCAGATGCTGCTGACACAGCAGCCCCATTTCGCTTGTTAAAAGTTTCTTCTTTAATGTCTGTTTTTTTTACTTCTTCGACTCAATGGCAAATAAATTTATACAATTTCTTTGGCAACGTAATTTCGTTCCAAATTAGAAATTACAACATAATTTACCTTAACTTTGTATCTTTTTATCTTATTTATGTCTCATTTCATATCAATTATATCTCATTTTACCTTAATCATGTCTTATTTTCTCTTATTTATATCTTATTTTACATCAATTATATCTCATTTTATCTTATTCATGTCTCATTTCATCTTAATTATGTCTTATTTCACCTAATCATATCTCATTAGATAATATTATTAAGTTTGCAATATTATTAATGTCTCATTTCAAATGTTAATTTTAATTAATTATCTTTTTGCAAATTTCTTAACAAGTTAACAGGTCTATTGAATGTTGAATCTTATTTCTTTATCTTTGATCATATATCATTTTATATTAATAATGTCTCATTTTACCTCACTTATGTCTTATTCTACCTCAATCACGTATTATTTCACTTTATTAATATCTTATTTCACATCAATCATATCTCCTTTCACCTTAATCATGTCTTATTTCACCTTAATCATATTTAATTATTATCAAGTTTGTAATATTATTAATGTTTTATAGAGTGTGATACTTAAATATCACATAATCATGTCTTATAGGGTGTAATACAAAAATTATCTTATCTCACTACATAGAATCATGTCTCACAGAGTGTGATACAAACATTATTATATCTCATAGAGTATTACTATATTATAAAGTCATAGGCACATTTTTGCATTTATTTGTAGAGTAACTTAGTTGCTTGTATTTTTGTATTGTCATTTAATTTTTTTCAATACATTGTGATTCTTTTCTTACCTTTCTTCCATTTTCAAATTAAAGCCTACACTCCAGAGGAAGGAGATGTCAGTTATCATTAATTGTAGGCTAATACTCTTTTCTTCTTGTGGGAGTAACTTTATCATTATAGTGACTTTGAATTTTGTAGTTGTAACTCATTCCTTGCAATAGGTATATGTGTCATAGAAGGCAATACATGTCATTGCATGTTCACATGAAATGCCTATGACATCAAATACCTCCTCAAATCCTTTAATTACGTGAACTTGAAAATGATTAATTATCTATATTTGTTTAAGAAATGATTCTTGAACAAATTATAGCTTATTCGATATATGACTTGTCACGTTCGGAATTTCTATAATAATTTAAAATAAATTAAATTACAGGAAATTGAAAGCTAAACAGAAATATCAACTACTAGGAAATTGTGTGTGTGGCTATGAGACTCTAGACTATATGTATTATGCTAAATCCATCTGTATGTTTGCACCTACAACTCAAAAAACCATAAATAACAAGCGTGAGTGACAAAAAATCACCTAACATGCACTCCACGAAAACGACGAAAAACAAAATTATATTAATTTTTCTTTTAAATTCATTTTGCAATCATTTTCCTTAAAACCTCACAGTTAGGCCCACAAGGCCGAAAACCAAAGCAAACGCGGCCCACATTGGATAAAACAACAATCAGGGCTCTACAAGCCTAAAACCACAAACGAGGCCCTCAATGGCTAAAACCACACATAGTGAGTCAGGAAGCCTGGCGCCAGACAACCAACTCTAACCACAAGCAGTCCATCTAAATGCGACCAACGGTGTTTGCATTGCCACGATGTACCACCATGTGTAGGAGTCAACAACCATCCTGCGATCCTTTCACCTAGAGAATCCTCACAAAGCCAACCCTTTCCTAGGAAGGCAGTCTTGTCTCTTAGGACATTACCAGCTACGGGACACATGTCCCACCTACACTGGCCACCATAGGGAACCCCTCCTGACGGCGTCATCCACACAATGCTCAGAATGGAGTGTCATATCTCCACACCCGACAACAATCGAGCTTCAATGTTCACAATAACAGCAAGAGTATTATACCTCCCCGTTATGCCACAAGACACCTCAACCTGAGAACCACAACCCTAGCCTCGAGACGATAGTTAGGGAGTCTCATGCGTCCATGATCCGACGACTCTCAGCCTCAGGTATCTCTACTTTCGACCTCAACTAACGAGACATGCCTGACCACCTGAGAATGTCATTACATTTCTTGATCCCTACGATACCCGTCCCACCGTGTCTCAGCCTGCACACAGAAAACTAGGAAAATCATTTTCCAAAATGGCCAACTCATCTCTTTGAAAACCATTTTCAAATCATTTTATATCTTTAGAAACTCTTTCAAAACCTCGACAAAATGGTACATCGAGTATCCCGTGGGACCACTACTGATGGCTCACAATCCCATCTCAAGTCGGCAAAACAAACCAATCTAGAGAATCCTCAGAAATCATATTTATAAAACAGTTAGGGTCCTGATTCGGTATACCGAAAATCCCTGGATCGGAAGATCGATTAGGATCGATCAATCGAAACAGGTCAACAGTCAATACTTATAGCCAAATAAGCAGACTGAAAAGTGGTTTGTTCGACCAAAATTTCTTAATTCGGTCGACTGTCCAAAATCGGACAATCGAAGTTCAACCAGAGGACTTAATCTGACAGAAAAATGGCATACCGAAATAATTCGGTGTGCTGTTTTATACAAATCCAGAAAACGGCTCGAAGCTCCAACCTTTGAAATGGCCCAAAGTGGGACCTTAAGGCGGACCCCTAAAACAAGCATCACAAAATACAACTAAAACATATATTATAGACCCTTGAGTCTACTCCTAATCTACACAAATGAAACCAAAATCCGTCCATCACACAATAAGATATAAATTCGCAAAAATAAAGGAGTCAAAAGGACCCAAACCACAATAACCCCCATAAATTCCCATAAATTCACAATAAATTCTAGGAATATAAATTTACCTAGATTTCATGCATTGCTATCATTTTCTACCAATTTCATACTTTCTACACTTTGGTTTAGAGATGTGTACCTTAATACAACCTCCAATGACCTAACTCCGGCCACCCATGAGCCTCCACGACCCTTGAGACGACTCCCTGAAGCCACACGTCGTCGCCACAAGCCGTCGCATGCTGTTGAGCACATCAAGCAAGGGAAGATGTAGGGGAGAAAAAGGGAAGAGATGGGAGAGAGGGAGAGGGGCAAGACAATAGAAGGGGAGTATAGATACCCTGATTTTGCAGTCACTTGACAACAGGTTCTTCTGGAAAGATGCTTTGGTTGGGATCACCAAACCTGAACCCTAACTCCACCTAAACCCTAACTCCACTAAAATCCTAAACCAACGAGCCCATTCAAGCCCACACAAGCCCATTCAAGCCCACACAAGCCCACTTTGACCTAATTCAAGCAAAAACAATAATTAAGAATCAAAACCAAACAAAATTCATTTAAAACATTTAAAATCCAAATTAATCAAATAAAAACCCCAATTAAAACCAAAATTAAATAAAATCTACTTAAAATTCAAATTAATCAAGTGAAAACCTTAATTAAAACCAAAATAAAATAAAATTCATTTAAACCATTTAAAATTCAAATTAATCAAGCAAAAACCCTAATTAAAACCCTAATCAAGTAAAATCCAATAAAAAAATAAATCTAATTTAAAAGAAACCCTAATCCAAACAAAAATCAAGCACAAATCAATAAAGTCAAAATCCTAATAAAAACCAATTAAACCAAAATTTAGATTAAATCCCTAATTAAATCAAGTAAAAAAACTAATTAAATCTAAATTGAAACTCAAACACAAAACTTTAATCCATTTAAATTCAGAAAAACCCTAAAACAATTAAAATCCTAAAAACCCTAAAATAACAAACCCCTAATCAATTAATTAGATCCTAAAAAAAGTAATAATAATTAAAATACTAAAAAACCCTAATTTAAAACTAATTAATTAAAATGTAAATCACAAAATCAAAAATTTAACTAAAATCATAAAACCTAATTAAAAACCTAAATCTAAAACCCAAAATCCCTTAAAAACCTTTAAAAACACAAAAAACCTAAAAAAAACCAAAAATCAAAAGCCCACTCGCAGGCCCAAAACCAAGCCCAATACCCCTTTTTATCCCTCAATCACAAACTTAGGTAATGCAAAAATAATTCCGACCAACCTTGGATCTCCAGCGAGCTCGAGTTTTCCAGTGACTTCTCTAGTAAGATCTTGCGATCTTTGGAGTAGCTCCTCAATCTCCCGTGATCTCTGGTCCTTAGCATGCGGTTGATTTGACAGCATCCAGGCCTTGCTAAGGAGGATTGACGGTGGAAGAAAGCCCACCACCGGTATGAAGGTCCTTGCCGCAGACAAAAGCCCTCTCTTCGAAGCCCTCCTCTTCCAGTCCTCCTTCTAGAGCAATTCAACCTTCGAAACCCACATCCTAGCCAACCCAGCCATCTCCCCCACATCCAGATCACCTTCTCTATCCCTTTGCAACCAAGAGCAGCCAGTCCAGAGGAGCGCCGCCATCGACCAGTCTCGTCGGGAGGACAACGTAGTGATTAACCCATAATTCATGCATATTTTATTCCCATATTTATCTATTTTGTATATAAATAATATTACTCGAGGTACTTTGTGCAATTTTTGTAGAATTTGAGGACTTAGAAAGAATTTACGAAAAATAAAGGGGAGAAGAATAATTGTGTCAGAAAAGAAGAGATTTTTGTATATAAAATTCTAGAGCTATGTCAAGAGGTCAAACACATATTTTCCATATGACTAAATACTAGCAAAATATCAGCAAAGCTGTGGAAAAAGTCAAAGAAGATCTAGATTACATGGACACCTCCCAGGCACTCAAATGATGATCCGACGCTTTCCAAGTACTTGCACTAGATATTTTTGACTTGGTCTTCTTTGGATAAGATTCTCAATTGTAAATATCTTGTATTTAAAATTCAAGATTAAATTTTGGTATTCAGATTTGTTTCTAACATATGCAAGTTCTTGTAAGCTTATAAAAGGATCCATTATGTAGATCTATGGATCCCTAAGGAAGGAAGGAAGGAAGCAAGGTTTTAGACTCTCTTTCTTTTCTTCTATTTGGGGACATCCTGAAGATCATCAGTGTAATCTATGGTTTCCTTCAATAAAAAGTTTTTTTTATTCTTCTTGTATTCCCATTTGCGACACACGTTTTCGGTCATCCAAAGGAAATTGTCGCAAACGGTCAGGTAACTGACACGCTTGAGAGCTGGAATGTAGTTGATTGGCTCGAAGCAGTTGACCTGGAACATGACATCGGATGGCTTGGGGTCGAATGGACGGTTTGGAGTGAGATCGCAGAGACCAGCTCAACCTTTTCTTTGTCAAGATCTTCCGCCATGACAACAACTACGTCATTGCCCCAGTAGAACTTAACCATACGATGGAGGGTTGAGGGGATCACCTGATGCTTGTGCAACTAAGGGCTCCCAAGCAAGAGATTAAAAGAGGGCTCTAGATCTACAATATAGAATTCGACATCGAAGACTACATGCCCTATGGTGAGAGGAATAACCAACATCCCTAGCGCGTCGTGATGCATGTTATTGAAAACCATCATTCCCTGCGTAACAGGTATGATATCCTCGGCTTTGAATCTGATTTTATTTGTTGTGCGCAAAGGGAAGACGTTTAGGCCCGCACAGTTATCAACCAGAGTGAGGGGAAATCGGAAGCTCTGATATTGTGCCGTAATGAACAGGTGCTGATTTCCTAGTGGGTTGGGTTGTGTTTTGTGGTTGTATTTTATTAGCACTGTGTGGTGTTTTGTGGGCTACGTGGGCCTCGTTGTTTGGTTGTACCTGGTTAGGATGGCCATGGGCCTTTGTTGAACATTATGCTCCTGGTTGAGCCTTAATGGGTCTCAACCATTTTTGTACAGATTTTCTTTTATATAATTTGAGGGTCTCCCTCCTTACTTTTGACAAAAAACAGGGGTTGATTATGATTGACTCCTGCTAGAGGCAATTCCTCGCTGGAGAAGGAAATGACATGAGGTTCCGCAATCATGCCCACCATATTCTCAAGAGCAGACAGTTCTATGGTGGAGGAGACGTGAGCAGCCTGAAAGACCCTGAGGAAGGCCTCTCAATGTTCTGAAGAAGTATGGATGAGATCCCAAATTGAGATGTCAGCCTTTACCTTCTTCAGTTGAGATGTGATGTCGATAGAGGGCTGCTCCTACCTGGTAAAAGTGGTAGGAACTGAACAAGGGACCGTGCTGGAAGGTTGAGAGGCTGGCTGATGAGGGGAAGACGCTGAACGATCAAGCTGGGATGTTGGCGTTAGTGGCCTCTACACCCTCCCTAACTTGGTGACTTCTGCACACATCTCTATGGCATAATCATAGGGTACATGGTGAGTATCCCTCATTTGGTGGATGACAAGAGGGGTACGTGCTGCCAGTTCCAGTGGTGTTGACATTGAGCTGACTGAAAGGTGGTCTGGTTGGAGAGGATGCTAGATAAGAGGATGGATAGGATGTTGGACAGGAGGCTGGACAGGATGTTGG
The DNA here is from genome assembly GCA_024699735.1 of Posidonia australis. Classification (NCBI taxonomy): domain Eukaryota; kingdom Viridiplantae; phylum Streptophyta; class Magnoliopsida; order Alismatales; family Posidoniaceae; genus Posidonia; species Posidonia australis. The sequence goes on along the minus strand of JAMKQA010001532.1, from coordinate 1,910 downwards.
ACAGGAGGCTAGACAGGATGAGTAGGTATGAGTCGGGCGAGTAGGCAATTGGGTGACCCAAAGTGCACGATCGACGGTGCGGCTGTACGCTCTGCCCTTGTAGCCAACCGTATCATGTGGACTACTGACTCGAAACTGGCATGACTCAAACGATAAAGATGAGTAGGGAAAGGCTCATCAGCAGTAAGATCATATCAAAGGGATCTACTACGGATGTCGTAGACCTAGAAGCAGAAAGGAAATGGATTCCTGAGGCCCCATCCACCGTTGAGTTGTTATGCGTAGGCATGGGCTGGTTGACAATGTTAGGATAGGCTGTGGTGCTTGTGCACGTGGAGATGGTTGTGCAGGTGCAGTGTGTGCCTCCTAGGTGTCAATGACGATAACTTTATGGTCAATCAAGTCCTAAATGGTGTTTCGAAGAGCCATGCAATTATCCATCGAGTGACTCGCACAACGATGGAAATTGCAATAGAAGTTCATATTGTACCACACCGGAAGAGGGCTTGGTGGGGGACGGACCTCCAGAAGTTTCAAGAGTGACACCACCTTGGGGAGGACGGCACTCAGTGGCTCAACAAGTGAGGTGCATTGTCGTGTAGCACGCTGAGGCCGTCTCTGCCTTGTGCGGGGTCCTTGCTGGACCGGTGCCACGAGATACACCGGTTGGGTGGTGGTGGTGATTTGTGGTGTGTGTGGTGCCCTAGGTGTAGGTGTATAGACTAATTGATTCGGGCTTGGCTAGTTCAACACATTGTCGGGCATGGCGGGCGACCTTACATATGCGACGACAGGCTTGGGAGGATCCCGCCTCTTAGGGTAACTGGTGCCAGTGCCGTTACGAGTGCTGCTGCTCGCATGGTGATCAAGAGATGTGGCTTGTTTCGCAAAGGTGGCAAGTGCAAGAAAGCTGCCACTACGAAGGGAGCTTTCTACACGCGCACTTGCCCGAATCAAAGATGGGAAGGTGGTGACAGGTTGAATGCTCAACAAAGCCCCAACATCTAGCTACGCACCTCGAATAATGATCTTGATAGAGTCCTCGTCGGAGAGTCTATATCTCACTTGTAATGCAAGGGCGCGTCAGCGGCCGACATACTCCCCAAATAGCTCGTGGGGTTTCTGTCATATGGCGACAAGATCCTCCCTCTTTGTGATCAAGTCAAGATTAAAAGCATATTGGTCCATGAACGCCTGTGAAAGATCGTTCCAAGTCTTGATCGAGCCCATGTCAAGTGACGTGAACCACTTGAGGGTTGGACCAGTGAGACTCTTCTGGAAGAGGCGGATCAACAGCTCTAGTCAGCCTGGACCTGAGCAAGATCTCTACAATATGCCTTAAGATGTGAAATGGAGCAACCCTTACCATTTTACTTCTCAAAGTTCAGGATCTAAAAATGTGGTTGGAGTGTTGCCTTTGAGAAATAACAGAGGTCCCGGAATCTGTAGGGTTTGTGGTCGCCTCCTTACACTTGTCGAAGTGCTCTCTCCAGGTCATCCACCTTGGCATGGAGGGTATCTGAAGCTGTTACCGATGAAGGTGATGTAGTAGGGGGAACGACCACATATGTTGTGTGGATCGCACCTACGAGCTCTTCTGGTCCATCATCATGCCACCAGGTGCCGCGGCATGATGGCCAGCATATCTGTGCATAAATGCTGGATGTGATTGTGGGAGGGCAGGTGCCTGAACCTGATGGTGAGTGAGAGGAACATGGGTAGAAAGTTGTGTGGCAGTGGATGCTGAGTGAGGGTGTAACAACTGTAGGATCGAAATAACTCCTCTAGAGGGGGGTGAATAGAGAATTAACACTTTTTAATTACTTTGACTACTTTTCAGAGATTAATGAAAATTGCATACAAAGGATATTATTTAACAAGTATAATCAAGCTTAACTACTTATGCAATT
>JAMKQA010001531.1:0-22841 GCA_024699735.1 Posidonia australis | reverse complement strand
CGGGGGGGGGGGGGGGGGGATACCCTTGTGCCAGATCAAGGAGGACCAGGGGACCCTCATGGAGTGCGGGCGAATAGCCTCCGACGCCGAACGGTAGGAGAAACTCTTTCTTGGGGAAATCCAGGAAATACCATCCTCGCTGCCCAAGATTGGGGTACTGAGGATGGCAGGCCAGAGCTCGTGCATGTCAAGGGTGGTGGGTGGGGGGAGACACCAGCGTCCACCATCCACGAAACGGCTGACGGGACAGGACTCCTAGCAGTTCAGATCCACCTGAAGCCGCCGCACGACTGTGGCAGGGACGTCGTCGGGCCCCCCCAGAATCCAAGGGTCATGAAAGAAGGAAGTACGGTTCCCGTCCCCAATACAGAAATGTAGAAGCAGCCTAGCAGCATCACCCATGCGAAGAATACTTCTCCAAGCCTAGCCTTGATGGTTTCTCCATCCGATCTACTTAGAATGCCCTGCGCGAGCAGGGTTCGGATCTTCCATGGACTGCTCTGGTCTGGCAACATGGTGTGGTTCCGCGCTACTTCTTCTGCGCTTGGCGTGCTCTGTCCAACGGCCTTCCAACTCATGATGCTTTGCGAAGACAAGGCATTGCAATCGTCTCTCGTTGTATTCTCTATCTGAAGGAGGCAAAATCTGTAGATCACCTCCTATGGAACTGTGATTACTCCTCCCAGATTTGGATTACTTTGTTACCTACCTTACGACACTCCCAGGCTCTCACTTTGCTTGATGTTTTTTTTTTTTTGCCACAAGAAGGAAGGAGACCCTCAAATATATAAAAGGAAAAAACAGTATGTACAAAGGCGGAGAGGTGGGGAGGAGAACCAACTCGAGCGTAAGCTCAAGGGTTCATAGCCCACCCCCAGTCAAAAGGGCCATAGCAGCCCAAAACCAAAAGCCCACAGATGGGCCCAGCCACAATCACAGGACAGAAAGCAGAAAGCTAGCCCGCAGCCAAACAGCAGAGCACTGCGTAAGCCCAAGCCCATGATGACAGGAACAGTGCCAAAGTGAGGTAGACTAGCAGCCAGACCTAACCAAAAGCCCGCGCAAAGGTAGGACAAAAAATCCAAAAGAAACCCCTATGCCTAACCACCAAACACAGCAGGCAAGCCCAGCCCAGCAGCAACGTGAGAACAGTGCCATGAAGGCCAGCCCCACAACGCACTACTGAGTAGCAGAGTGGAGCACTTCCGCAGCAGAGCGTGGTCTGTAATTGGCCTCATGCGTCCGCTTGTTCCGCTCCGACCAAATCGCAGAAAGAACGCCAGTGAACAGCCGTGCAAGGGTCGACCGGGCCATCCCCCTCGGCGGAAGCAACCAAAGGCAGAGGGCGTTCAGCAGAGTGGAGACCGGCAAAGAATGGCGAAAACAAGCCATCCCCCAGATAAGAGTCGCGAAGTGACAAGTCTAGAACAAATGGTCAAGGCTCTCCTCAGCGCAGCCACAAAGGACACAGCGTGACACAACGACGATGCCACGACGCTTCAGAACCTCGTGTGTTGGAAGAGCACGGCGGAGTATTCTCCAAGCACAGAAAGCATGCTGTGGGACAACGCCTGAGCACAAAAGAAGCCCCGCCCACCAGCAAGGAGCGGAATTTTTCCTGATCACCTCCCACGCGGAGGAAAAGGAGAACCTATCCCCAGTAGGCGTCCAGCGAATCAAGTCACTGCCACCCCCGATCGGAGTGTTGAGGATCGAAGGCCACAGATCGTGCATGTCCAGCGTGGTAGGGGGAGCAGCCAGGTGCCATTCACCAAGAAGTGGCTAACTGGGCAGGAAAGGTCACAACCCAACTCCTGCCTGAGGCGAACAGCAGCCTCCGAGTGGATGCAGAGAGACCCACCGATCCAGGGGTCGAGGAAGAAGAAGGTGCTTCGACCATTACCGATGTCGAACCTGAGCAGTGGTCTGGCAACGTCCCGAATCTTGAATATGCTTCGCCAAGCCCACGAAGCGCAAGTCGGGGACCTAGCGCTCCAGATGGAATGAGAACGCAGGTATTTGCGCCGCATCCACTTGACCCAAAGGGTGTCAAGCCTAGTTTCAATCTCCCAGAAGAGCCTGAGCATGCCAGCGAGGTTGCAGTCCGCAGTCCTCCGAATCCCCAGTCCACCTTCCTTCTTCGGGAGGCAAACCTCTGACCAAGCGATGAGAGAGCAGCCGTGGGTGTCCTGGCCAAACCAGAGGAAGCGCATAAGCTTCCTGTCAATGTCCCGGTGGATGCTGGCCGGTAGAGAGAAGGTCGAAGTCCAGAAGGTGTGCAGAGAGGAGAGTACAGCACGAATGAGTACCAGCCTCCCCGCAAAGGAGAGCAACTTGGCTTTCCAGGACTGCAACCACCCATCAATGGCGCGCAAAAGCGGGGCACAATCAGTAGCAGAAAGCCGCTTGGCAAATAGGGGCAGTCTGAGATACCGCACAGGGAGGGAGCCCTCAGCGATGCCAAGATGGCCGGAGATCCAACGGCGGTGCGTAGCAGGGCCGCCGAAGAAAATGGAACTCTTCTGGCGGTTGAGATCCAGGCCTGAGATGGAGGAGAAGTGATCCAGAGTCGATTTCAGGGCTCTGGCATTCTGCCTGTTGGCACGTAAGAAAACCAACAAGTCAACCGCAAAGATGACATGGGAGATGGCAAGATCTCCCAGTCGCATTGGCTCGAGCTCCCCACGGTCGGAAGCACCTTTGAAAAGATCCGAAAGGATCTGCAGGGCCAGGACAAACAGATAAGGCGATAAGGGGTCTCCTTGGCGTAACCCGTTGTAGGAGTCGAAACATTCAGAGCTGGTGCCGTTGATGGAGATGGAGAAGGTGTAGCGCATGCATTCCTCGACCCAGCCGATCCAGCAGTCAGGGAAACCAAAATGCATCAGGGTATCAGCAATAAACGGCCTCTGAATCATGTCAAAGGCTTTCCGCAAGTCGATCTTGATGCACATGCAGGCCTTCCTACGCGATGAGTGCATAGAATGGCAGAGCTCATGAGCCAGAAGGATGGCATCGCTGATCCGCCGCCCCCCCACAAACGCAACCTGGTTGGGATCGATGAGGCCCGACAGCAGTGGTTTCAGCCTGTTGGCCAGTGTCTTGGAGATAAGTTTGTAGAACACATTGCAGAGGGCAATGGGCCGGAAGTCGTTCAGAGAATTTGGGATGGCCACCTTGGAGATGACACAGAGAACGGTGCGATTCAGGGACTTCCCTAACGAGCGCGTGCTGAAGAAGTGGTTGATCGTAACAAGGAGGTCACCGGAGATGACAGGCCAGGTGTGGCTGAAGAAATGCCCGTTAAAGTCGTCCTTGCCAGGGGCCCTGTTCGGGTTAAGCTACCGGACGGATTCCTTGATCTCGTAAATAAGCGCAGGAGAGCAGAGTGAGTGGTAGGCCTCAGCCGGAATGCGCCTACCGCGAAGGGAGTGGGGGAAGGGACCTCGCACGCGCGGTGTGCTGAGGATGTTGCAGAAACGGGAGGCAAACAGCTACGCAATAGTGGAGGGGTCCGTGGTCACAGTCCCATCTAGAGAAATGCTCCGGATGCAGTTGCGCGCCTGACGGGCCCTGGTTGAGGCATGGAAGAAGGCGGTATTAGCGTCACCCTCCCGGAGCCAGTGAATCCTGGACTGCTGCCAGGCCTGCATCTCTTCTCTCCAGTAAAGGGAGCGGAGCTGCGTGCGGTAATTGGCCTCAACCTGGATGAAGATGGGGGAGCAAGGATCAGATCCCAGGCGCTCTTGGACCACCCAAAGGGCAGCCTTGCAATTGGCAATCGTTTCAGGAATGCGGCGGAAGTTTCGGGTAGCCTAGTGCCGGAGGCGGTTCCTGAGGTGAACCAGTTTTTGCACAAATCTAGAGATGGGATTCCCATGACAGTGGAGGCCCCAAGAGTTTGCAACCACCGCCGCTTGATGCTGCAGAAACTTTGCTTGATGTTGTTGACTTCTACCTGGACTCCTTCCGCCGCTCGCAACTCCAGGACAAGCGCCGTTTGTCTGTGCTTTTTACTGAGGTGGTGGCTAGTCTGTGGAATGAAAGAAACAAGCGCTCCTTCGAAGAGGGCTACACTCTGATTGATGAGGCTTGTCTATGTAGGCGTGTGGTTTTTGTCGAGGTCTGAGTTCTCAGCGGAGGAGGCCTGTCGCGGGTGATTGGTCATGGCCCTGTTCACAGACGTGTCGTTTTTTCTCCACGAGACTCTCTATTGATCCGGCTGGATCTATTTTGGCCTTGTGGTGATTGCTGCCACGGGATGGCTTTGGGCCTGGTCTGCTTCAGACCTGAACAAGGGTTAGCATCTGTTTTTCAGACTGGGCTATTTTCTTGGTCTTGTTGGCATGTGATCAAGGAAGGATACCGGATCAGGGGTCGAGCTGTTGGTTTGCACATGGGCTTTGCGAGCCTGTGAACTGCTCAGGCTAGGGGGACCTTGGGCCTTTGTTTTTGAGTTTTCTGCTCTTGCTTTGGGTCATGTTGGCCTTAACCATTTTGTATAGTTTTCCTTATATAATATTTTGAGGGTATCCCTCCTTACTTTTGACAAAAAAAAAGGAAAAACGCTAGAGGCCTGAAGCATACTTTGGACTACTTCTTTGCCCTTTTTGGCCTAACCATCAACTATCAGAAGAGCACCATTTTCTTTGGGGGGGCCTCTGCGCATCGCCGCTGGATCGTCTCTCACCTGGGTATTCCGGAGGGAGAGCTTCCGGTGCATTACCTTATGCTGTCGCTAACTACCAAGCACCTCTCAGCCGCAGATTGCGCCCCTCTTCTCCGTGTTGTGGACAATTGACTGCAGTCCTGGAAGGCCAAGTTGCTATCTTACGCGGGCAAATTGGTCCTCCTCCATCCAAGATATCCACTAGCTACAGAATCCCAAGGCATGCATCACATTGCTAACAAAAGTCCTATTAAAGGAATCGAATGCTTTGCGAAGATCCAGTTTAATGCACATTTGAATAGCCCCCCTTCCGGAGTGAATATTGTGACAGAGTTCCTGAGCTAAGACAATCGAGTCACCAATACGACGTCCATTGATGAAAGCAAACTGGTTGCTATCGATCAGAGTCGAAAGTAAAACCTTCAAGCGATTGGCGAGCAGCTTTGCGCAGATGCTGTATGCTACATTACAAAGTGCTATCGGCCGGAAATCCTCTGGGGAAGCAGGAATCTTCTTCTTGGGAATCAGGCAAAGTATAGTGTTGTTCATAGAACTCAGGAGCTTTCCGGATCGAAGAAAGTTATTAATAGCAGCAAGGAAATCATCCGCAATGATAGGCCACGACTTCTTATAGAATTCAGAATTGAATCCATCGTATCCCGAAGCCCTATCAGGGTTTATATGAGTAACAATAGAGGTGAGCTCAGTCTGCGTGGCACTGGAGCATAGCGTTTGGTTCTCAACATCCGAGACCGCGGAGGTCAGAAGACTAGGAGTGAGTTGTCCTGAACTAGTGTTGGAGTTATACAGTGTGCAGAATATTCGTTTGAAAGTTTGAGCAATAGCCTCCCCATCAGGAAAGCAGAGCCCCATCGATCTCAAGCGAATGAATCGTATTGCTCACACGCCTTGCTTTGGTGATAGCATGGAAGAATTTGGTGTTGGAATCACCCTCCTTTAACCAACAAAGTCGAGAATGTTGTCGGGCAATCAACTCTTCCTGACTGTACAACCTCAGAAGCTGCTCCTTGTAATTGCATTCAGCTTGGCTTAATCCAGTGCTCAAGGGATCAAGTTGGAGTGCTTCCTGAATGGTAATCAGAGAATTCACACATTGTTGGATATGAATGGAGGGGCTGCCAAAAACTCGATTAGCCCAAGGAATAAGCTTCTTTCTCAAGGAGACAAGCTTCATCAAGAATCTGAACATAGGGTTACCACTCATGTTGCAGCCCCAGTTCGCACGAACAAAAGCAAGGAAATCCTCATGAAGAGCCCAGTGGTTATAAAAACGGAAGTGCTTCTTTCTAGTGCGCTCGTCCCTCGTCAACCAGATCAGTACAGAGCAATGATCACTGATTAGTCGAGGGCCAACATAAGCTCGACAATCAGGAAAAGAATTCCAACAGGTCGAGGATCCCAGGGCTCTATCAATACGAGTCTAAATAGGGGAAGTATGATTCATATTGCTCCAGGTATACTCCACACCTGAGCAAGGAAGTTCCAACAAAAAAGCATTGTCAATGAACTGATTGAAGTCCCTCATAGCAGCAACATTAGGCACTCCAAAACCCGTCTTTTCAGATGGGAAGCGGATACTGTTGAAATCACCCACCACCAGCCACGACTCCGATGTGCTGATACCCAGAAGATCATTCCATAGGAGTCTCCTAGTAGCCAGATCATTGGCGCCATAGATGACAGAAAGGAAGAATTTATGATGCAGCATATGAGCCTCAAAATGCATCATCTGAGGTGTCTCAACCAGAAGAGTAAGGGAGATTTTCTTATTGTTCCAAAGCACCAAGATTCTACCCGAGGGGTCACTGGCATTATTATGAACCACCACAAAGGGGGGCCAGTGTTTGCCCACCATAGACACAACATCCTGTTTGATCTTGTGCTCCAACAAGCAGACAATGGAGCAACCCATCCGCGAGGTGTAGTCCCTGATGGCAGAGAGCTTCCCTCTATTATTCAAGCCACGTATATTCCAGCTAATGATCTTCATGGATATCCGGAGGTTGAGCGGCCTTCAATCCTTCTCTGGTGGAGTCCCCAGCCCCTAATAGTCTTGGGTGAATCGTTTTCCTCGATTGCTGAGCTTTGGCAATCAGTGATTCCACCTCCTCATCAGTGGAATCAAGCACGGCGAATGAGTTTGAATCCTCATCTGTCGTCCTTCGAGCATAAGGTGTGGCCTTGTAGGTTTTGTGTTTCTAATTAGGTTTGCTCTGGTTTTCCGGGGTACTAGCCTCCAAAGGTGTAGCCATCTGAGATCCTGGCATAGGTGCAGAGACCAGTTGCTGCTTCTCAGCAGCATACTCTAAACTTGGGAGGTCTGGGTAGAGTGGAGAGGAATCGGCTGTGCGTTAGGTGCCGCCGTGGCCTCACCTCCAGTCGGCATTTCCCCACCATGAATCGGAGCGGGACCCGGAGCTTTAGGCATACACACACCATGCTCATGTCCAAATGAATTACAGGTTTTACATGGTGTCGGCTTCCAATCATAGTGAACATCAACTGACTCAATGTCTCCATCCACCTCCAACTGGATAGATTGTGGAAAGGAGAAGGAAGCGTCAATCTCCACACAAACATGTGCAAAGTCCACTCTGAGACCAAGCGCCATGTCTTCATCCATGTACAGGGGATAACCAAGTGTGCTAGTTTAGGGAATTTAATCCAAATAGGAATTGAAGAAAGCTTTTCCTTTTCAAATTTGAAATCTATCGACCAGGAGCGTAGTATCAGTGGCTTGCTCTGGATAAACCATGGCCCGCCTTCTAGGGCAAACTGCATATCTGCATCGTTAGAGAATTTGAACAGGAGGAAACCATTGCCCCTAAATAACACCTGTAGTTCCCCTTTTATCTTCCAAGCCTTCTTGAAATGAGTCGCCAGTGCTGGGACAAACGGCCACAAACCAATGAAGTATCCCACTAGAACTTGGTTCCAGTTAGCCGTAGTGCGTGCCACTTCTTCCTAAGGGCAAACAGCCACTTTAACTCCATCCCTGATGACCGGAGGGGAATATTCAAGTGTCCTAGACGACGGGCCTCGTGCACCACATTTCGGGGCCCAGGATGATGGAGTAGCAGCAACAACTGGTGCTGGACTTGTCGCTCTCCTTGATCTTTGGATCGTGATCTGTGCCGCCGTGTAGTAGGAGCCATGCCATGGCCCCCCTTCCCCTGGTCGCGCCTCCCGAACCCCGACCACCCCCGCCTGAGCTTGCCAGAAGCTGCACCGGTAGGTAATCACCCCAAGTACGGGTAGTTAGGCTCGAATGATCCGTCATATCTTAAGATTGCCACACTTCAGAGGTTGAATTTCATGGTTCCGCTCCCCCAGATGAAGCTTAGCAGAGAGAGCTTGCATCGCCATCGAGAAGAGATAGGGTGAGAGTGGGTCACCTTGATGCAACCCATTTCTGGAAGGGAAACATTCAGAGTATTCGTCGTTGATGAGAAGGGAGAATCTGGCTCTCATGCATTCCGTCATCCACGAGACCCATCTGCAATCAAAGCCTAGAGCACGCATAACATTACAGACAAATTGTCGGTTCAGTGAATCAAAAGCTTTGCGGACACTCAGTGGATGTTTTGTTGGTGTTTCTTGGGTTGTGGTTGTGGATTGAGCGTGGTGCTCGTAAACCCAGACGCTCCCAAGGTGCTCTTGCCTGGGCCTGATAGGAGAGCTGTCGAGGCTGTGTTTTGTTTGCAGTTTTTTTTTTTTTTTGCCAAGAGTAAGGAGGGAGACCCTCAAAATATATAAAAGGAAAAATATGTACAATAAGAGGTGGGCTCCAAGAAACCCAATCCCACGCCAAAGCAATACAAAGGCCCAAGGCCTCCCCATGGGCTAAGCCCAAAAACAGAAACAAGCAAAAAGATTCAAACCAACACACCTTGGTTTGCAGTCTGAACCCTAACGGTGCCCCAGGGGAGGATGGTTTTAATAACCACTTCTTTCGTCACTCTTGGGCCATCATTGCTGATGATCTTCTCGCCGCTGTGAACAACTTCCTCAGATCGGGTCGCCTCCTGAGAAAGATCAACAGAACTATTCTTTGCCTTATCCCTAAGACTTCAGTGCCCAGCTCGCTTGATGACTATCGTCTGATTGCTCTGTGCAACTCGACGTATAAGATCATTTCCAAGCTCCTTGCCAACCGTCTGAAGACTCTTCTGTCGGACATCATCGACCATAACCAGACCGCATTTATCGGTGGCAGGAGGATCAGTGATGCTATCCTGCTTGCTCACGAAATGTGCCACAACCTGCATTTTTCACGGCGTAAGGGACTGATGTGTATCAAGATTGACCTTCGGAAGGCTTTTGACACCATCCAACGGTCTTTCATGTGCGACGCTCTTCGGCATTTTGGTTTCCCTGATGCCTGGATTGGTTGGGTTTATGCATGTATGAATTTCCAATTCTCCATCTCCATCAACGGGGGTAGATCGGACTGGTCTGTTTCTGGAAACGGTCTTCGACAGGGAGACCCCCTGTCTCCTCCTCTGTTCGTTATTGGAATGCAAATCCTGTCTGAGTTCTTCGCGCGGGCAATTCCCTGGGCGAGTTGGAACCGATGTCGGTTGATGGTCTGGCTGTCTCGCATGTCATCTTTGCTGATGACTTGATGGTTTTCCTCAGAGCTAATAAGCGCAATGCTCGAGGGCTTAGTAAGGTGCTGGAGGAGTTCTCCTCTACTTCAGGCTTAGTAAGGCTTGTCATCTCAAAGGACCTCCTCGCCGTCAACAACTTTTTTTTTTGCCACAAGGAAGGAGGGAGACCCTCAAAATATATAAAGAGAAAAATGTATGTACAAAACAACCAAGAGGTGGGGAAGTGAACCAAAAACGGGTTCAGAACCCAACCTCCATCCACAAACCAGATCAAGAGCCGCAGAGGCCCAACAGGCCCAACAGAGCAGGCCCAAAACAAAAAACAAAAAAAGGGGTCCATAAACCCCGCACAAAATGCACACGAAACCACTCGAAACAGTGGCATGCAAGGAAGCTAGAAAAGGCCAGTCACAGTCCGGCAGAAGGCGACCGCAGACAGAGGAGAGTAAACAGCGTCGAAGGAGCGCTTGTTTCTCTCCATCCACATATAGGCAATCACAGTGTTGAACATACGAGATGTCCAGCGCTTCTCAAACTTCTGCATAGGGGTGAAAAAGTCCCTAGTGAAAGCGGTGTCCGCCTCAGACAGGCTGAGAGAACTGGCGAGTCTCAGATCGGGGAGCAGATTCTGCCAGACGAGTGAGGAGTAAGCACAGTGCCATAGCAGATGGTCCAACGACTCCCCCTCATTGCAGTAAAGGATGCAGCGGGAGACAATAACAATACCACGCTTCCTGAGAGTATCATGAGTGGGAAGTTCATTCAGATCTGGCAGGTTGCTGAAGCAAGTTAACCGGACTCTCCTCTGCGTCATCCCCAAGGTAGATGTCCCGGACTCCGTGGAGGATTTCAGGCCGATTGCTTTGTGCAATGTCCTTTACAAAATCCATTCCAAGACTCTGGCTCGTCGTCTGTAGCCTCTCCTGCCCCACTTGATCGATGCTAGTCAGGTGGCTTTCGTCCGGGGCCGTCGTATCGGCGATGCTATTCTCCTGGCCCATGAAGTCTGCCACAGTATCCATACCTCCAAGCGTAAGGGCTATATGTGCATTAAGCTTGACCTGCGGAAAGCATTTGACTGTATCCATCGCCCCTTCATCTGTGACACATTCCGACGAGTTGGCTTCTCTGATAGGTGGTCTGGTTGGATGGCCGCTTGTATGCACTACGACTTCGCAACAACTGTCAATGGTGAGCTCTCTGGATGGTTCTCCTCGTCGACTGGGATCCAGCAAGGAGACCCCCTGTCTCCGTATATCTTCATTGTCGGCATGAAAGTCTTCACTGACCTCATCAGGGACGCGGTTGATCGGGGTGAGCTTGACCTAGTTCAATTGGGTCCTCAAGTTGTCTCCCACCTCATCTTTGCGGATGACCTCATGGTCTTCATCCACGCCGATTTGAAGAATGCTAGGCGTTTGAAGCTTCTGCTGGATGAATTTTTTTTTTTGCCACAAGAAAGGAGGGAGACCCTCAAAATATATAAAAGAAAAAATATGTACAAGGGCACTGAGGTGGGGAAGAGAACCAACCAAGCCAGAAGGCCCAAGGGTTCGCAATCCCACCCAACCAAAAAGGACTATGAGCCAAAGAAACAGCCCAAGCAAAGGGCCAGGTCCAACATCGACCAGCCCACCCAAAAAAAACCACAAGAGGCCCAATCACTGTAAGGGCAAAACCCAGCAAAACAAAATAGCTGGAAAGTCCAGCAGCAAATGACCCAGCAAAGTCCCCCGGCCCACACCCACAGGCCAGCAAAGCCCAGAAGGCAGCCGAAGAGGCAGAAGCGCAAGCCGAGAAGAGGCAAGACCAAATCAGCCCAAACAAGGCGAGCACAGTAGCATGCAAGCACCTAGCGCCCGAACCAGGAAAGACCACGCCCGATCAGCGAGCACTAAGCACCCAAGGCCTCCAGAAAGACCGTCCTCATATCCCGTTGCCGGTAATCCTCCAGGAAAGCCCGCATGTTCCGCTCCTCCCAAACCCCAGCAATGATCCCGGTAATGAGCCTGGAGGCAGGTCCAGCTCCAATCCACGGTTGGTTCGCGGACCAAAATGCCAAGGCGTCCACAATGGAGCAAACAGAATCGTCGGCGGGCAGCCCCGACAGCGTCCAGATGCTAGTGGTGAAGGGGCAACTCCAGAACAGGTGCTCCATGGTTTCCTCACCAAGCAAACAAAGAAAACATCTTGAAACCAAATTAAAACCCCTCCGGCGAAGGGCATCGTGAGTGGGAAGGGCCGCACGAATGACTCTCCAAGCACAAATTGAGTGCCGAGGGATGGCCACCGAGTTCCAAATGAGACTTACCCAGGGGCAGCGCTCCCGCCGGGGCCTAACGGAATTCCAAGTAGAGTGAGATGAGAACAGCCCACCAGTGGGCGTCCAGCAGATGGCATCCTGGTTCCCCACAATAGGCATGGCCAGGATGGCCTCCCAGGAGTCGTGCATGTCAAGCGTAGAGGCCCGTGGGAGGAGCCAGCAACCATTGTGGATGAAGCAGCTGACAGGGCAAGTGATGCCGCAGTTCAAGTCCTGGTAGAGACGTCGGGCTACCTGCGGGTGAAAAGCACGCTCAGGGGAATCAATCCAGGGATCCAGGAAGAAATAAGTGTTAGCACCGTCGCCAATCAGGTACTTCATCAGGGGACGAGCCGTATCCCTCAGTCTGAAAATGCCGCGCCACGCCCAGGAGGCTGAGCTCGGAGGGCGCGTGGACCAGATGGAGCGATTCTTGAGATACTTCCTCCTCATCCAGTTGACCCAGAGAGCACCAGGCCTGGTCTCAAGATCCCACACCAGCTTAAGCAGCCCAGCAGTATTGGAGTCCACCGTACGGCGAACACCCAAACCCCCTTCACATTTCGGGAGGCAGACCTCCTTCCAGGCAATGAAAGAGCAGCGGGACTCACTCTGCCTGAACCAGAGGAAGCGCATGAGCTTCCTATCCAGCTCACGGTGGACACTCGCAGGGAGGGAGAAGACCGACGTCCAGTGGACATGCATAGCCGCCAGCACAGCCCGAATGAGAACCAGGCGCCCCGCATAAGAGAGAAACTTCGCCTTCCACGACTGTAGGCGGGCATCAACCGAGCTCAGGAGGGGTGCACAGTCCCCAGCCGATAGTCGCTTAGTGGTGAGCGTAAGGCCCAGATACCGCACTGGGAATGAGCCTTCAGGAATGCTCAGGTGCTGAGAAATCCAATTCCGATGAGGCACCGGACCACCGAAAAAGACCAAACTCTTCTGCATGTTGAGATGAAGTCCAGAGGTGGCGGAGAAATCCTCTAGAACCCGACGCAACCCCCTAGAGCTGCGCTTGGTGGCCCGCAAGAACACCATCATGTCATCCGCGAAAATGACGTGGGAGATGGCCAGGTCCCCCAGCGACATAGGCTCCAGCTCACCCAAAGCAACCCCCCGTGCAAAGTACCCGGAGAGGACCTGCATGCCAATCACGAACAGAGGAGGGGACAGGGGATCCCCCTGGCGAAGGCCGTTGCTCGTGGAAGCCCAAGCGGAGCGCTCCCCATTGATAGAAATAGCATATTGGTAATTCATGCACTCCGAAATCCACGCAATACAAGTTTCAGTGAAACCCAACTAACGTAGAGCCTCGCAGATGAACGGCCGCTGGATCGTGTCGAAGGCTTTCCGGAGATCGATATTGACGCACATGAAGCCCTTCGCGCGAGTGGTGTGTAGACTGTGGCAAAGCTCGTGAGAGAGCAGGATCGCGTCGCTGAGCCGCCTGCCCCCAATGAAGGCCACCTGATTCTGATCAATAAGCGCAGGGAGAAGCCGCTTCAGTCTGCAAGCTAGGACCTTAGAGATAATATTGCAGAAAGAGTTACAGAGGGCTATCGGACGATAATCGTCCAAGGAGGAGGGGATGGTTGATTTCGGAATGAGACAGATGACGGTCCTGTTGATCATCTACAGCAGCCTACCGGACTTCAGGAAAATGTTCACCGCCATAAGCAGGTCATCCGCGATAATAGTCCAAGCCTGCCGGAAGAAATGGCAATTGAACCCATCATCGCCCGGAGCCCCGTTCGGATTCATTCCACAGATCACAGAGAAGATCTCCTCCCGCGATGCCAAGGAGCAGATGGCAGAGCCATCTGAGGTAGAAATACTCCTGCCAAGGACAGTGGGAATATGGCGCCGACTAGACGCTCATTGAAGAGGGAGTGGAAGCACTGGGCAAAGCATGACCTGATCGAGCCAGCATCCACAACCAGGTTCCCATCCACCATAACACTCCTGATGAGGTTCCGAGATCTATGAGCCATAGTAGAGGCATGGAAGAAAGCGGTGTTCGCGTCCCCATCCTTCAGCCAGCGGAGTCGGGACTGCTGCCAAGCATGCATGTGCTCCCGCCAGTGGAGGTCAGTGAGTTGCAGCCGATAGTTGCACTCTGCCTGAAGGAGGACCGAGGAGCCAGGGTCGTCCCTGAGAAAAGACTGAATCTCTCTGAGGGAGGTTTCGCAAGCAGCGATCCCCTCGGAAGTGTTCCTGAATCTGCGGCGAGCCCAAAGCTTCAGGCGTAGCCTGAGGCTCGCCAACTTCTGAGCGAATCGGAAGGTTGGGTTCCCCCTACAGCCGGAGGACCAGACAGCTGCAACAATGGAGAGAAAATCCGGCTCCAACGCCCAGTGGTTGAAGTACTTAAAGAGACTGGGAGGATTTATGTTAGCCATGACCAAAGAGATCAGCAGAGGGGAATGATCGCTCAAATGCCTCAAGTCAGCAAGGGTGTGGCAACCCGCGAAAGCCCCCAGGAACTCCACCGACACCAGAGAGCGATCCAACGGCGCAGAAATCGGGTTGGAAGCCTGCATGTTGCACCAGGTGAACTTTTCCCCAGAGGTGGGCATCTCCATCAATGCCTCATCGCAGATGAAATTGCTGAAATCCTCCAATGAGGAGCGGGAGGGCCTCCTACCCCCCATCTTCTCGTGTTCATGCCGAAAGCAGTTGAAGTCCCCAGCGATAAGCCAGGGAAGAGAAGGTCTGGATGAGGCGAGGCTCGCCCAGAGGGATCTTCTGTCCGCAATCCCGTTCGCGGCGTACACGACCGAGAGCACGAAGCAGGGCAGGGAAGGAAAGGAAACCTCCAGCTGAATA
This sequence comes from Posidonia australis, assembly GCA_024699735.1. Lineage (NCBI taxonomy): Eukaryota > Viridiplantae > Streptophyta > Magnoliopsida > Alismatales > Posidoniaceae > Posidonia > Posidonia australis. The sequence continues at coordinate 8,410 of JAMKQA010001531.1, read as the reverse complement.
TGTTGCTCCCCAATCGCCAGAGTAGTAACCCGCACCTTGGTAGTATTCTAGAGCACCAGTATACGCCTTGAAGGGGAGGAAGAGGAGTTGTCAAGGAAGCCAAAAGACCGCCAATGTGTCCCACATAACTGCACCACATCACGCTTCAATTTGTGTTCGACGAAGCAGATTATGTCAGTAGGATGGCGACGGGTAAAATCCCTGAGGGCCTGAATCTTGCCGCCATTATTCATGCCCCTCACGTTCCAACATAATATAGACATTATGCTTCGTCCGGCGGATGCCCCGGTGAGCAACAGGCCTCCCGAGAGAGATCCGAGCTGAAAGCCTCCAACAACCTCGGGTGGACGGTTTTCCTCAGAAGTTGTGCCCTGGAAACTAGGGCCTCCACCTCCTCCTCAGGCGAGCCCAGTGCTTCAAAGGCATTATGACTTGAATCCTCCGCACGCCGTCGTGCAAACGGGGTACCCCAGCGTCGAGCAATTCCCCTCACAGGGGATAAATTTGCGTGTCCAGTGCCACAGGTGGTGTCCGGGGAGTCCTCCCTAGAGCGGAACTCGCCAGACGATGATGCGTGATCCACAGACTGAGGGGGGCATTCGACGACACTCGGACGGTAGATTGGTGTCTCCTCAACAGTCGGCCGGTGAACCTGCGCCTCCTCCACCCGCTCATGAACAGAAGGATCAGGCACCTTGACGGATAGCTCCGGAAGGGAAGTCTTTGACGAGACATTATCAGGTTTAGCCTTACAGGATCCCTATTCGTGCCCAAAGGTCTGGCACTCGACGCAGGGCTTGGGTATCCAGTCGTAAACGACCGGGATATCTTCCCGAACACCATCTACCTCCATGCATACTTGGTTCGGGAAGGCAAACTGGGCATCGATCTCAACACACACCCGCGCAAAGTCCACCCGGGAACAGCGGGCAGTGGCATCATACATGTAGAGGGGCACACCCAAGGTGCTGGCCGCGCGGCTGATAAGCGAGGCAGACCAGAACCGGAGGGGAAGTTTAGGAAACTTTACCCAAATAGGGAAACTAGCTAGCTTCTATTTCTCAAAGCGAGAGTCCACCGACCACCGCCTAAGGATGAGAGGTTTGCCGCGGATGAACCAGGGGCCGCCCTCCAGCGCACGCTCCAAGTCGCTGTCGGAGTCAAATTTGAAGAGTAAGAACCCATTGCCTTTGGGAAGGACCTGCAAGCCCCCCGATAGCCTCCACACGCGAGTGAAATGCTTGGCCAACGCCGGGACGAAAGGCTTGAGGCCAATGAAGTAGCCCATGAGGACCCTGTCCCAGGAAGAAGCCGCTTTGTCCACCTCCTCCACAGGACAGATCGCCACCTTGACTCCATCCCTGATAGCCGTAGCAGTCGCCACCCTGGCAGGGGGTGATGCGGCATGCCGGCGGGAGCGAGAGCAGGGGTCGCGACCACCACGACCACGCCCAGCAATACCCCCACGCCTGCCAACAGGGGGTCTGACAGGACCACTCTGAACATCACTCCCCGATTACTCCTTGGCGGAAGATCCCCGGAGAGAAGCCGGCAGGAAGTCCCCCAATGTACGCCTAAGCGGAGAATTAGGGGGGGATTAGGCGAAGCCATGGCAAAACAGCGCCACGCAAGCTAATCCATCACGCAGGAAGTCGACACGTAAAAAACAATCCCGCCTAACCGCAGGATTCAAAAAATCCAGGCGCGAGTCAGTGGAACCCCGACGGAGGAGGATACCCCCACCGGCAGGCAGAAAACACAAAATCTAGAGAGAAGCCAGAGTCTCTGCTGGATGAATTTACTCTGCTCTCTGGACTAGAATTCAACCGGCACAAGAGTGCTGTTTTCTTTGGGGGCACTGTCACCCATCGGTAGCTGATCTCCTCCCATTTGGGTTTCCTTGAAGGTGAACTGCCTGTCCGCTATCTAGGTCTGCCCCTATCCCCGAAGCGCCTCACTGCTGCTGACAGTGCTCCCCTCCTCCAGGCGTTGGCCAAGCGGCTTGAGTCCTGGTAGGCTAGACTCCTTTCGTATGCCGGGCGTTTGGTTCTCGTCAAATCGGTCCTTTCCACGATCCATCTTTACTAGACCTCTACGTTTGCGTTGCCGACTAGTGTCCTTCACAACCTAGACCGGAAGATGATGCTTTTTCTTTGGTTTGGGAAGGATGCCATTGGCTGTGCCCTGGTCTCGTGGAGGAGTGTTTGCCTTCCGAAGGTCGAGGGAGGCTTGGGCCTCCGTAGTGCTCAAGACTGCAACAGAGTTGGTCTCCTCCGACTTTTTTGGGACCTGGTCTCTAACCGGGACGCACTGTGGGTCAAGTGGATGCGGACCAAGTACCTTTGTGGGTGCTCCATCTGGTGCTCGAGGCCGCCTAACCACGCTTCGTCGGCTTGGCGGAATATTCTCCGGCTGCGCGATGTTGCTAGACCTCTTCTTCGCTACAATATCGGTGATGGTAACGATACCCATTTTTTCTCTGACCCATGGATCCCTGGTGCCACCGTTGCCATTCACCCCTCCATCACTCACCGTCTCTGCACTGACCTGTGCTGTGCAACGAATTGCCTGGTCTCTCTGTTCATCCGGGACGGGCGCTGGGCTCTCCCCCAACCTACTACTCTAGACATGAATGAACTCTGGCCTGCAATCCATGGGACTGCTATCTCTGGTGGCGCAGATATGATTACCTGGATTCCTACGGGGGATTACTTCTCCTACCATTCTGCCTGGGAGGCCACCCATCCCTGCGCGCCCCCCCCGCGTCGATTGGGCGGGTCTGGCCTGGCATAAGGGTGTGGTCCCTCGCCATGCTCTGTGTGCTTGGCGGGCACTGCGGCATGCTCTGCCCACCCATGAGATTCTTCGACGTCGGGGTATCACTGTGGTGTCCCGCTGCATCCTCTGTAAGCAGGCGGAAGAGACCCTGGATCACCTACTCTGGTCCTGTGCTTTCTCTTCCCAGCTATGGGTCCTGGCTGGTTTCACGTCGGCGATGGGCACAGGAGTGAACGCTTTGCTTAACTTCTGGATGCGGTGCACCGGTGCTACCAGGCTATTGCTTTCGTGTCGTTTCACTGGAATCATTTACAACATTTGGTAGGAGCGGAACTATAGATTCTTTGATGTTGGATTCTCCCCGCGTTCTTGCTCTAGGATCCTTCGTGACATGGGCAACTGACGCTTCTCGGATGCTGCGGTGCATGGCACTGTGGCTGTTGGGCTTCTGCTGGTTTTTCCTGGATTCGGGATGACTTTTTGCTGGGCTTTCCTCTATTGGGCCCTTTTGGTTGGTTGAGATCGTTGGGCACTGCTTTCTGCCTTCTCTTGACGATTTTTGCTGAGTCCAGTTTGGTTGCTGGTCCTTGCGCTGGGTTTCCACTACTGGGCTCGTTTTGGCTTCTCCGCTGCAGTTGCCTACATCTGGTCTTGGTTGGGTTTTGGGCCCAGGGTCTGTGGTGGGTTGGGTTTGGAACCATAGGGTCTCTTGGACTTTCGGTTCTATTCCCCACCCCTTGCTTTTGGTTCTTACTTTGTACATAACCTTTTTATATATTTATTTGAGGGCCTCCCTCCTTCCTTGTGGCAAAAAAAAAAAAAAAAAGAGTGCTATCTTCTTTGGCGGTCCTGTGCAGCACCGTGACTGGATCGCTCAGCATTTGAACATCCCCGTGGGGACCTTCCCGGTGCGTTACCTTGGCCTCCCGCTCACCACTAATCGGCTCGCTGCCTCCGATTGTGCCCCTCTTCTGCGCGCGGTGGACAACCGTCTGCAGGCTTGGAAGGCAAAGCTGCTCTCATTTGCGGGTCGGCTGGTCCTTATCCGATCTGTTCTTGCAGCTATGCACATTCACTAGACGTTTGTCTTCTCTCTTTCGGTGAGCATCCATCGTGTCCTCGACCGGAAGTTCATGAACTTCCTCTGGTTCGGGCACAATCACCGGGGTTGCTCCTTCATCTCCTGGAGGGAGGTGTGCCTCCCGAAGTCGGAAGGGGGTCTGGGCATCCGCAGAACTCTGGATTCCAACTACACGGGCTTGCTCAAGCTTCTGTGGGAGCTTGAAACTCGAACTACCTCCCTTTGGGTGCAATGGATGCGTAAGAAGTATTTAAAGAACAGATCCATCTGGAACTCTCGACCGCCCAACTCTGCTTCTTGGGCATGGTGTGGCATCGTCCGGATCAGGGATATGGGTCGTCTACTGCTGCATTACTCCATTGGTAATGGGAGGAACACCTTTTTCTTCTTGGATCCTTGGATTGCCTCCTCGGATCAGATTTTTCACCCTACGGTGGCTAATTGCCTCAGAAGGGAGCTGGGCTATGATATTGACATCGCGGCTAGCCATTTCATCTGTAATGGTCGCTGGAACCTCCCTCGGGCGATTACTCTTGACATGCACGATATGTGGCCTTCTATCATGTCCACTTCGATCGCGGGTGATCTGGATATCATCTCCTGGGTTCCCACTGGTGGCCTTTTTTCTGCGAGATCAGCCTCGGACGTGATCAGGCCTCGGCGGGAGCGTCTCGCATGGATAAAGCTTATTTGGAACCACGATGCCATCCCGCGTCACTCGTTCTGTGCCTGGAGCGCGGTCCGCCATGCCCTTCCTACTCACGACGCTCTTCGGCGTAGAGGCATGGTTGTTGTTTCCAGGTGTTTCCTTTGCGCTTGTGCGGAGGAGACGGTTGATCATCTGTTCTGGAGCTGCCCCTACTCTAACTCAGTCTGGAATCTTACTGGCTTCCACTCCATATCCTCCTTCAACTCTCTGAACGAGGCAGTGATGTGCTGGTCTCTCCATCTTCCCCAGCATGATCGTCTCTCTGTTCCCAGACTCATCACTGGGATCGTCGCTGGAATCTAGAACAAACGTAACCGGTGGGCCTACGAGGAGAATCATCAGCACAAAATTGCGGTGGTGATCTTTAATGAGGCTTCCGGCTGGCTTGGCCTTAGCCATGTCTGATTCTTGCGGCCTATGGGCTTGCATGATAATGTTTGCTGGGCGTCTAGGGTGTGTTGCTGCTGTCTGGTCCCGGTCTACAGTGCTTTAGTTTTCTTTGGATTCGGGCCCTGCTTTTGGATCGCATCTTGTTTGATCTGGTGGGCTTGTATCTTGGGCCGGGGAGGGCCTGGCTCTTTGCCTTGAGCAGTAGAATGCTGCTGGGTTTGGATTTCTGTTTTGGGCCTCATGGGTTGTTTTTTTGTGGACTGCTCTATGAAGGTTTGATCCCTTATTTTTCTGGTTCTGGACTGGGCTTGTTCTGGCCCATGTTCAGTTGCGGTTGGTTGGGTTGTGAACCCATGGGCCTTCTGGCTTTGTTGGTTCCCTTCCACACCACTTTTTGTTCTTGTACATATTTTTCCTTTATATATTTTTGAGGGTCTCCCTCCTTTCTCGTGGTAAAAAAAAAAAGCAAGTGTAACACAGGACTTGCAGTAGATCGGTTTGACGTAGGGGTGGGCTGACCGTTAACTATATGGGGCTTGCATGGCACTATTCCACCTAGGTCTCGTGCTTGCGGTCAGCCCTGTCAGACCTGTCCCGGGAGGGGCTTTTGTTACTCGTGCGTCGGTTGGGTTTTTTGTTTGGGCTTGCCCTGTGTTACACTTGCTATTGCTGTGTCGGTTGGAATCTTTTTGCTTGTTTCTGTTTTAGGGCTTAGCCCATGGGGGGCCTTGGGCCTTTGTATTGCTTTGGCGTGGGATTGGGTTTCTTGGAGCCCACCTCTTATTGTACATATTTTCCCTTTTATATATTTTGAGGGTCTCCCTCCTTACTATTGGCAAAAAAAAGCCCCTCTCGGGACAGGGCTTACCGCAAGCACCAGACCCAGGTGGAACAGTGCCATGCAAGCCCCAGATAGTTAACTGTCAACCCACCCCTACGTCAAACCGATCTACTACAAGTCCTTGGATCAACTCCGACATCCACTCGTAGTTTCTTGACCTTTGGTTTCCGTGTCGCTACTGGATAGAGTATTTCTTGAGTTTTAAAAGATATCTAATGGTTTTGAAAAGGTTTTTTAAAAGAGAGTTTTGCAAAGAGAAAAATACAAATTTGAAAATGGTTTTGGAAAGAGTTTTTTAATACTTTTTGTTTGGTTTGGGGATTGAGATACCGGAGGTTGAGGTTCGTCGTGTCTTGGAGGTATGACACTCCTTGACTGTCATTTCGAGGCTAAGAGAGGTATGATACTCCTACTGTCACTGTGAGCACTGAGGCTTGGGTGTTTTTTTTGCCACAAGAAAGGAGGGAGACCCTCAAATATATAAAAGAGAGAAAATATGTACACAAAGGATTAGTGGTGGGGAGAAGAACCCACACGCCCAATAGAGGCAAACAGGGTGCTCAACCCAACCCCCACAAACAAAAACGGTGCATGGGCCACAGAGGCCCAACAAACTCAAAAAACCCCAGCCCAAGCAGAGAAGACAGAAGGGACAACCACGGGCACCATCAGAAAGCACAGACCGCACAACAGTGGCATGTAGAAAGAGACTCAGTCTATATCAGAAATCATCCGGTAGAAGGAAGCAACGCTGCGCGGTGAGTAATCCAGGTCAAAGGACCGTTTGTTCCTCTCAATCCACAGAAAGGCCATCACCTTGATGAAGCGGGCAGAAACCACATGCTTATCGTCCTTCTGCAAACCATTGAAGGATGCGCGGCAGAAGTCGGTGACACCATCCAGCAGGCTGGTAGCGTTGATGTGCCCCAAGGGAGGGAGAAGGGTAGCCCAAATGGCAGAGGAATAGGTACAGCTCCAGAAGAGATGATCCAGGGACTCGAGCTCGTTGTAGCAGAGAATACAGCGCGAGACAATAGTGATTCCACGCTTTCTGAGGATGTCATGAGCGGGTAACCCATAAGAAAGAGCCTGCCAGGCACAGAAAGCACGCGGGGTACCACCTTTCTACCAAACCAGGGATGCCCAGGGGATCAGATGTCCCGGATCATGCAGAGCATTCCAGGCAGAGCGAATGGTGAAACCATTAGGGCAAGGCAGCCATTGGATGGTATCGCTCCCTCCCCTGATTTCAGTCGCTAGAATCGCCGGCCACAAATCCCTCCTGTCAAGAGTAGTCATCGCCGGAAGATTCCACGATCCCTCATGGATGAAGTGGCTAAGCAAGCAAAGACGATCACAGCCCATGTCCCTGCAGAGACGTTCCCCATCCCAATCCCAGATAGAACGCTGATTCACCCAGGGGTCAAGGAAAAAAGAGAACCGACCGCCATCGCCGATGTAGTAAAAGAGTAATGGTCGTGCCAGGGGACGAACTCTAAGTATGCAGCGCCAAGCCCAGGAGCAACATTGAGGCGGACAGGCCGACCAGAGGGAGCTACCCCTGAGGTATTTCCGACACATCCATGCAATCCAGAGAGTGGTACCCTTAGTCTCAATCTCCCATAGAAGACGAATCAAACCAGCCTGATTGGAGTCGACAGTCCGCCGAATTCCAAGTCCCCCCTCAGAGCGCGGGCGGCAAACATTTTGCCAGGAGATGAGGATGCATTTACCAGTGGAAGAGCCAAACCAGAGGAAACGCATGAGCAGCCTGTCGATCTCCATTGTAACACCAGCAGGCAATAGGAAGTTGGAAGTCCAAAACACATGCATAGCAGAAAGCACAGACCTGATCAACTCCACCCGGCCCGCATAGGACAACAACTTCGCTTTCCAGGATTGAAGTCTGGAGTTGATCACACTCAGAAGAGGCTTGCAAGCAGCAGCATTCAGACGACTGGAGATCAGAGGTAGCCCGAGATACTTGATAGGGAGGGTGCCAACGGGCAGATCCAGATGGGTAGCAATCCAGCGCGAGTGCGGAGAGTGACCACCGAAGAAGATCGCGCTTTTAAGATTGTTGATCGAAAGACCAGTAGCCTCAGAGAAGCACTAAGTGATGAGCTTAAGATTTCGCACACTGTGCTTGTCAGCACGGAGAAAAAGCATAAGATCATCGGCGAAGCAGATGTGAGACACAGAAAGATCTCCACAGCGCAAAGGATGTCTAAGATTGTCTTGCTTAGCTTGGAACAACATCGCAGACAGCGCCTGCAACGCCAGCGAGAAAAGATACGGCGAGAGCGGGTCACCCTGGCGAATACCGTTTGACGAGGGGAAGGGTGCCGAGATCTCCCCATTGATCAGAAGGGAGAATCTAGCGGCCATGCACTCCGCCATCCAACCAACCCACCGGTCACTAAAACCAAACGCAGTCATCACCCCACAGACGAACTGTCTATTTAAAGAGTCAATAGCCTTCCGGATGTCCAGCTTGATACACATGCGAGCCTTCCCTCGTGTGGAATGAATGTTGTGGCAGAGCACATGAGCAAGCAGAATGGAGTCGTCAATCCTTCTTCCCCGAATAAAAGCAGTCTGATTGGCGCTG
>JAMKQA010001530.1:0-18553 GCA_024699735.1 Posidonia australis | reverse complement strand
AATGTATGCTTGCTTATTCTATATGCTCATGCATGAAAATGACCGAAAACATGCCAAATCAAGGAGAAGTGAAATCAAAGGAAAAAGTTAATCCGAGGGTCAAATGTAGGCATTGTTAATGCCGCTTTATCGTACGCCCTTGGGCGATGAGGAAAATCGTGAAAATCATTAAATTCTCGGAAAGTGTCTTACAAAACAGTAGAAATTTGGAAAAAACCGAGAAAATCAAAAAGGGGAAAATAATCCTCATTTCGGGACAATGTCGGCTTTGACAAGTCTTTTACTGTACGCCCTCGGGCGATGGAAAGCCAAAATAAGTCAAAACTACAGAAAACCGAGGAAAATCTGGAAAACGGGGAGAAGGCCAAGCCGGAATCAAGCTAGGAAAACGTGCACAAAATCGGAAGAAAAGACAAGAAAATCCGTGCAAGAAGATGTGAAAGGCCATGCAAAATGCAAGTGTGATGCAAATATAAAGGTGCCGGGGGTTTTGTGCAGAAAGCCCAAATTTCTAGGAAAACTGAAGTTCCGAAGCCCAAATCATCAAAAATACATTGGAAAACACGTTCTATGCAATTATGAAGAATCTAGGGTCAAATGTGCCTCCCTAGTCAAAATGAAGTTCTCTAGGGGTTAGAATGCAATTTTACCACTAAGATGCATTGAAAACAATTATGCATAAAATCAGGGTAAAAATGCAAGAAAAATGGCTTAGAAATGATTCAGGAAGTTTCAGGGGCAAAATGATCATTTTACCCCTGAAAACAGCCAGAGTAAAATCAATGAAGTTTAGGGGCTAAACTGCAAATTGCCCAGCAGAACAAACCATCTAGAAGAAATTCAGTAAAGTCTGAGGGTTAAAATGCAATTTACCCTGAGAAAACATGCTATCCAGAGAGTTTTCAAATAAGTCCAGGGGTTAAATGCAAATAAACCAAAGAAATGAACATTCAGAAACATTTTGAAAGAATACAAGGGCTCCAATGCAAGTTTCAAAAAGAAAATGAACTGTCAGAAACAATCCAAGGAAATCTAGGGTCTTCTATGCAATTTGTCTGAAACAAAATACATTCAAAAAACTCTGGAGGGCTTTTATTAAAGTTTTAAACTCAGAAAACATTACTTTAAATGTTTAGGGTAAAACATGTAATATTTTCAGTTAAAACTTTATTCGAAACATTTTGGAAAAATGACAGACGGACCTAGTTGCAATAAAATGATCTCAATGTAATTCTAGAAGGACCTAAATGCAAGAAAAGCAAAAACCCTTGGATTTTATTTTTAAAAGTTTTTAAAGTTTTAAAAGAAATAAGAAAAAACAACGACGGCGTCGGTGACGGAGCTCCACCGCCGACGGCCGTCAGAGGAGTCCAGAGGGAGGCTTCCAGTGGTCTGATCTAAGATCAGACCCCATCGGAAGCAAGGAGGGGATGAAGGAGGGAGATCGGCCGGAGCTGATGCGCGATCGGATGGCGGGAGAGGCCTCCCCACCACCTCCGCCATCGCTGGACTCCGGCGACAGCACCGAGGATGGAGGAGACCTTCGGAGGCGGAAGAGCGGCGGTCCAGGGCTCTTGGTGACTGCGGGATGCTTCGGGGCTTCTTCCTGAGTGACGTGGAAGCTGGCACAGTGAGGTGGTGGTCTGGCCGTCGCCGCCGTGGCTCCCTCCGGCAAGCAGCGTTGTTGGGACGCTCAAGTGGTGAAGGCGCGATCCTGAGGGCTCCAGGGTGCTTGCGAGACATGGCAAAGGGTTTCTGGAACGTCGGAGGAGCGCGGAGCAGCGGGAGGCTCGCAGTCATCCATCGGAACGGTCGTCATCTCCGGCGACGGTTGGATAGGCGCGTTCTCCGGTGATCTACGGGCGGATAGCTAGGAGCGGCGGAACGGAAATGCAGAGGGCTGAGGAGCACCGGAGAGGCCAGGGGAGGAGGAGAGAGGGCTCGGGGGTCCAGGAGACTTCCTGGATTGCCCCCCCCACCTCAGTCACCGGAGTATGGCGACGGCAGGGCACACCAGAGCGCCGTAGGCTAAGGGATCACTCTAGATCCCTTGGAGACACTCCAGAAAGAGAGTGGAAGGTCTGGAGGATTGGAATTCTGATGAATAGGATGGGTCAGTGTGTACCTGGTCGGAGACTACGCCTCACTGGAGCTCTGGAAATGGCGCCTTCTCCTCCTCCGCGACGGCTCTGGCTCTCTGGAGCTCTCTTCCTCGCTCTCTCGCGTGGTCCAGAAGGTGTGACGATCTGTGTGGTCTCCTGAACTTCTGGTTCACTTCTCCTTTTATAAGCCGCCAATACCCAACAAAATTCTCTGGCCAGGCGCGCGACACACAATAGAAGGGATAACGAACTCTGACCACTGTTATGACAGCTCAGCAGACAGCGAACGACTGTCCCCCATGTGCTCCGATCTGCTCCCTTGCTCACCGACAGAGATGGACGGCAATCCAGTGCCTCCGGCGATGGCTGATCCAACGGTTGAGGCATTCCAATTTGTGCTGGACTGATGGTGAGATGGGCTGGAGCTGAGCCTCGTGAGGATGGATAATTGGACTGGATTTGTGAGGAGTTAAGGAGGAGAAATAGATTCAGTGAGGAAGGAGGAAGAAAAGTGAAATAAATTTGAATATTTTGGGTAGGAAAAACTTAGGTAAATGAAGGAGAAAAAATGAATATGATTTTGGGTTTAATTTTGGAAGAAGAGGTAGAAATAGGTTTGACTTTGGTGAAAATACAAATAGGAAAAGATGTGGATTGAGCCATTGTGGGCTTCATGGGCCTCCATGGGACCAATTGGATTAAATGGGCTTTTATGAAGTCAAATAGGCCTTCAAAGAGTTAATTGGGCTTAGATGGGCCTTGGTTGGGTTAGAGCTCAGCCACCACATCTCCATCCTGCAAAATCAGAAAATTGGGGTGTCTATAATACCCCTCCTTGAGCGAGGTCGGAGGTCGAGTAGAACAGAGACCGATGCTCAAGGTTGAAATTGACACCCCTCGTGAAACCACAAATAGGCATCAACCACCGACAATTTGCCACTAGCCAGAGTTCAAACCAGGGGTCCACACTAGAGATCCTGTCGCCACAGCCGAAGCCAAACAGATGAGCACAACAAAACTCTAAAAAGGTGACGACCAATCAGCTCCAAAGAGATATGACCTGTATCGCACCTGCCTGGAGAAGCACCAGACAGGACTCATGGTGCTTGTCGACCGGGAAGTGACTGGTCACCGAAGTCATTCGGGTAGTTCGGGCTACCAGCCTAGAAGGAAGAGAGTGGGGGATCCATCAGGCACCATCGGGATTGCCTGGGTAGTTCAGGATACCAGACCGAGAAAGACTCGACACATGACTCAACGGAAAGACACCGGTAGAAGAAGACAAAGTGAAAAAAGGCGAATTAGCCAATCGAAAAGTAGGCGGTGCTGATTCGGGAAGAAGACAAACTAACACATCAATTGAGAAGTAGGTGGTGATGGTCCGAGGGGGATGACAAATGAACACATCAACAGAGAAGCTGGTAGTGATGGTACGAGGGGGAGGACAACCGAACACATCATCCGAGAAGCAGGCGGTGATGGTTCGGAGACTAGGAAAGCGGACTCACCCACCGAGAGGTTGTCGGTGACGATCTAAAGGGAATGACAAATGAACACATCAACTGAGAAGCTGGCAGTGATTGTCCGAGTACCGAGGAGCGGACTCACCAACCGAGAGGCTGTCGGTGACGATCCAGGGGGAGTGACAAATGAACACATCAACCGAGAAGCTGGTGGTGATGGTCTGAGTGCCGAGGAGCGGACTCGCCAATCGAGAGGCTGTCGGTGACGATCCAGGGGAATGACAAACGAACACATCAACTGAGAAGCTGGCAGTGATGGTTCGAGTGCCGAGGAGCAGACTCGCCAACCGAGAGGCTGTCGATGATGGTCCTAAGGGGATGACAAACGAACACATCAATCGAGAAGTTGGCAGTGATGGTCCGAGTGCAGAGGAGCGGACTCGCCAACCGAGAGGCTATCGGTGATGGTCCAAGGGTTATGACAAACGAACACATGAACCGAGAAGCTGGCGGTGATGGTCCGAGTGCCGAGGAGCCGACTCGCCAACCAAGATGCTGTTGGTGACGGTCCAAGGGGAATCACAAACAAACACATCAACCGAGAAGCTGGCGGTGATGGTCCGATTGCTGAGGAGTGGACTCGCCAACTGAGAGGCTATTGGTGACGGTCCAGGGGAATGACAAACGAACACATCAATTGAGAAGCTGGTAGTGATGGTCCGAGTGCCGAAGAGCGGACTCGCCAACCGAGAGGCTGTCGATGACGGTCCAGGGGAATGACAAATGAACACATCAACCGAGAAGCTGGCGGTGATGGTTCAAGTGCCGAGGAGTCGACTCGCCAACCGAGAGGCTGTCAATGACGGTCCAAAGGGGATGACAAATGAACTCATCCACCGAGAAGCTGGTGGTGATGGTCCAAGTGCCGAGGAGTGGACTCACCAACCGAGATGTTGTCGGTGACGGTCCAAGGGGAATGATAAACGAACACATCAACCGAGAAGCTGGCGGTGATGGTCTGAGTGCCGAAGAGCAGACTTGTCAATCGAGTGGCTGTCGGTGATGATCCAGGAGGAGGACAACTGAACACATCAACCGAGAAGCTAGCAGTGGTGGTCCAAGGGGGACGACAAACAAACACATCAACCGAGAAGCTGGCGGTGATGGTCCGAGTGCCGGAAGGCGGACACGCGCACTAAGAAGCTATCGGTGAAGGTCCAGAGGGAAGAATGCTAAGAGGATTGATGACACAAGAGTGACACCAAAAGGCAGCTGGCATGCCCCTGGTATCGGAAAGCTAAGGATGTCGCTGAAAGAAGGAACATAGGAATGCTGGGGGGTCCAGATAACTTGTTTAGCCAATAAGAGTTCACCAAGGGGATCTTATTCAAGTACCAGTGCACCCTAGATCGTCGTCGCTATGGGGAATATCTGTTGAAGTAGCTGAGGATCTGTTGTTCTATGCTAATGCCATTGTGAATTCAGAGCGCTTCTGACATGTCAATGATGTCCCAGACCTGATGCTTGATTGGCTACAATGTTCTGCTGTGGTTGTCGTTTTGTTGGAGCCACTATGAATGTCACTTCTCTATGAAAATGTGCACTTGACCATCGTTTGGACAATAATGTCGTTCTTAAAACGGTCCTCCTTTCCACAAAGCAGTTTACATGCCCCTGGTCGAAGGCTCTAGATCAATTACAAAGCAAGTGGATGTTCTATCAAGCACATGATATATGACTTTCGACCAAAAAGCAGCTGACATGCCCCTGGTTGAAAGGTACTAGCTCGATTATGCTGTGACTGGTGTTTTTGCTGCTTATTCTCTTTAACCACTAAGCAGCTGACAATTCCTGTTGAAGAAGTTCATATGCAAACAAGGAGAAGTCATCAAAGCAAAATTGTGATGATTATGACTATTGTGGAGGACTTTATCATTGTGAGCAATTTAGCTTTTTTAAGAATGACCTATCTTGATCAAGAAATGCATGTCTTGTGATTTTAGTGCTTGTTATTTGCATTTACTGTCTTTCTTACTCAATGAGTTCATTATCTGGACCATTTGCTTGTTTAGTTTGGTCGTTTGTTTGCCCTCAGTTATGTTGGAAAGCTGTTTGCCCGTTAGAGGAGGATAACACCTTCGACTCAGTTGCCACTACAAAGACTTGCAAGTCGTTAGGTGGCTCTCATTGGGTAGGGGTGACACTCGAACTCATTGTAGGGTATTGCGGTGGACCTCGCTCCATGCCAAACTATTTAAGGTCCTGCACCTGCTTTTCTTTGCAACATCATTATTTTTTCTTTTGCTCCCTCATAGGCATGCAGTTTCACTCTAACCTTGTCTTGGAGGTAATGAGCACCCGATCTATTCAGGAGGCCTTTATTGCAAGAGGGTGGGTTAGTCCCTTGGTGGTGTGGTTTGACCAAGTGCATACTCCAACTCCTCTCCAAGGTATGGTAAGGGTAGAGCTACAACGCATGCCTCTCACTCATGGGCTCACTTCTATCTTCGCCTTCTGTCTTCTCTATTCTTTTATGCCCTTGCGAATGCATGTTTTCATTTCTGGCTCACACTCAGTCACCCCTAACATTTTATCTCCCTCTTGGAGATGCAGGATCTTTGTGGAGCTTGGACACTTCGTCTGGCTTGGATGTTCGGTGGCTCCCATGCTAACCTGGTTGTCTAAGTAGTGACAACTGAGGAGGGATAATCCACTCTGACATTGGTGAGCTTTTCCGATTTTCATCATTAGACAGAATGTTAATGACAAGCAAACTACCCTTTAATTATTCTTGATGTTATTTTGCTGTTTATGTTTTTCCTTTTGCTATTTTTATCTTTTGTGCTTTTCTATTTTTTTTTGTGTTTTGATATATGGTGATGCAAAAAGAAATCAAAGGAGAACAAAAAGAAAGGGTACAACTCTAGTCCTTGTCGTTGTTGTTTTGCCGTTGCCATTGGGGTCTATGATAACTCCTTGTAGTGCCACTAGAAATTGGAATCAAGACAAGTGCATCTGTAGCCATCACAACCATTATTGAGACTGAGAATGCCAAGGTGAATGTTGAATCTATTGATGACTTTAAAACTGCATCTCTGTCTGAGTTGATATCTGCTGTGACGGTTGTCTCCCACTTGATCCAGGGTATTTGCACGTGTTGGGTTAGATCGGCACTTGGCAAACTGACAAGCTCTAGGTTGGACCCCCACAGAGGAACAAGAGCAAGAGTGACACATATGAGTGGCGCCGAACAGAACTGAGAAAAGACAAGAATGAACCAAGCAAAAGAAGAATATGAACAAAAGCGACAAAAGTGAACATCACAGAAATAGCAAAAGAACAAACTTGGCTAAAGAGAGGCCCGATGGATTCCCCGGGAAAGAACTAGGAAAAGAAAAAGAAAAGGAAAACCCCGAAGTTCATACATCCTCAAAGCTTGCAGGCTCAGATGAGGAGAGGTTGGCTACATTAGGGTATGCAAATGTTGATGTAGGTGTGGGTATTGCCTCCTGCGCATTGATGACAATAGCTCCTTTGTCGATCAAGCTCTGAACAACATCCCGGAGAGTGTGGCAATTATCAGTCGAGTGCCCCGAGGCTCGATGATAATCGCACTGCACTCCTACATTGTACCACTTTGGGAGTGGGTCCGGTGGTGGATGAGAATCTGGTAGTCGCAGAAGTGACACGATCTGAGGGAAGAGGGCACTCAGTGGCCCTCCGAGCGGAGTGAAGTCACTTTCAGAGCGACGACCATGCCTTTGCTTGGGTTGTTGTTCCTATCGAACTGGTTAGACGTGATGCACTGGTTCAACGGTGGAGTGTGTGTATGTGGTGTGTGGAGAACTAGGTGCAAATGCTACTTGGTTCTGATCCGGCTGGCTCTCTACTTCAGTAGGCTTCTCAAAAGGCTTGATGAATGCAACGGCTGCCCTCTTGACGTTGCCGGTGTTGACAGTGTTATTGTTGGAGTAGCTTCCAGAAGAAGTGGCTTGCTTTGCAAATGTAGAGAGTGCAGGGAAGTTCCCAACTTTCAGTGAAGTCTCCACACGAGTGCCAACCCGAATCAGAGATGCAAAAGTAGTGATGGGCTGAATGCTGAGTAGAGCCCCAGTCGCTGCTTGTGCTCCTTTTATAATGATCTCGATAGACCCCTCATCGGAGGATCTATTCTTGATCTGGGATGCTAGTGTACGCTAACGACCGACATACTCCCCAAATGATTCGTGGGGGCCCTGTCGAATTGCGACAAGATCCTCTTGCTTAGGGAGCAAGTCGAGGTTGAAGGAGTATTGCTCCGGGAATGCCTTAGAGTGGTCGTTCCAAGTCTTGATAAGGGCCATGTTGAGGGATGTGAACCATCTATGTGTCGGCCCTGTCAGACTTTTCTGGAACAAGCGGATTAGAAGCCTTTCATCGCCATGAAGTTGCGCGAGGTCTCCGCAATACGCCTTCAAATGAGAAATTGGGAAGCCACTACTGTTATATCTTTCAAATTCCGAGATGTGGAAATCCGATGGGAGAGTCACCTCTGGAAAATAGCAGAGGTCCCAGAATTGGTAGGACTGGTATTCCCCGCCTTGCACTTGACGAAGTGCTCTTTCTAGATCGCCGATCCTTGCCAGGAGAGCGTTTGAAGTTGCAGTTGACGAGGCAGGAGCAGCTGATGCGGGTTCCACGTATGCTGTATGGGTCGCGTGTGTGCGCTCCTCCAGATCCACCCTAACGCCTCCTGGTGCCAAGGCATAAGGGCCAGCATACCCGTGTGTAGGTGTTGAGTGTAAAGATGTCATGTGTGGATGTGCCTGATTCTGATGCAAAGGGAATGAATGCATTGCATGCTGTGTCGTGTGAGGTGCAGATTGAGGGAGCAGTAGTTGCTGTACCGGTATGATTCCGAGAAGTGATCTGGAGGCATACTACTCCCCAGCTAGCCCAAACAACTGGCCACCAAGTGATAGAGTCACATGCTGTGCATAGTGCAGTGAGGGTGCAGGAGGCAAAGATGACGCCCTCATCGCTGGAGCAGTGAAATGTTGAGGCGATGGTATAGGCGATAGTGTAGTGGGAGCCTACAACGCTAAAGTAGTCTGCATTGAAACCTCAGGGGTTAAGGGAAAAGGAGCAAAAGTAAGACCAAGATAGAGAACCATGCACTACAACCTCCTTGCAAGAGCCAACAGATGCTGTGGTTGCATGGCAGAAGACCCACCGACGGATGGGTAAGAAGACAGGAGCGGGAAAGGGACGGACCCTATGGCAGAAGTAGCCACAGCCGATTGAATTCCTGGAATAGGAAAGCCTGAAGAAGGAGGTGCATCTGGCACTTCCGGAACCTGGATGGAAATCATCGCAACAGATTTGGGGACTGGTTCTCGAGTGAAGAGTGCATGCGAATGCCCCAAAGTAGGTACAGAATCTCCTTGAACTCCAAAACGGAAAGTATGGAGGGAAGGGAAATCAGCAGAAGTGAAAGACGGAGGAACCGAATCTGAAACTTCCTCCAGGACAACAACAGGGGGCTCACTGGTAGGTTGGGCCATGGCTGACCGCAAGCGAAGATGAATGGAACTGCAGCAAAGACAAGGGCACGAGCTCTAAGACGAATTGCAGTCGAGAGCGACCAACAGCTTGGAAAAGGCAAGAGGAAACAACCGTGGGAAGCCGCCCGCTATGTAGACACTCGAGCTCCTAGCCGAGGACCTTGCAACAAAGTACCTGAGAAAACAGGTAACAGAAACAGGTATCAGAACCTGGACTATGATGCAAAGACAAATGCGAGTTATTAGGGTTGCATGCCATGACACACAATGCAGATGAATGTCCTAAAATGCACTCTCTCACCATGCATGTCCTATATGGGGTTGACCACACGAGACGCACTCATGGGTTTTAGGTTTTTCGACTCCGGTTAGAAAGTAAGGTCCTCGCTCTAAATCCTGGCCAAAGCACAGGCAATGAACGAGTGGTGTGTTGGTGGCCTTGTCTCCTGCAGTAGCAAGGAGCTGTACCCTCACTAGCACTGACACGACCCCGGACAAAGGGGGACAAACTAACAACACGCTCTATGCCAAAGCTATAGAACGGGCTGCTAGGATTGTCCTTCGCGGACTGTGGGTAGACCGAGAGGAGAAGATGCATGCTTTCTAAAATGATTATTCATGCGATATGCTTTTGTGTCTTTTACTTGCATTTTATTAAACCTGAGGGGATTGTGAGCATGTCTCTAGTTACACCTTATTAATTGTTCAGCTGAGTTTGTGTGTTTTATTTTAACCAGATAGGGAGGCAAACATCTCTCTACTCTCCTAATCATGGCAAATTCAAAAAGAAGGGGAAAACACACAATTATGGCATCCAAGAGTCAGACAAAAGGCATAAACATGGCATGTGCTTGTGTTGTGCTCAAGTAGGTGAATAAAAGCAAGTATCGACAAACAAAGCATGAATTAAGGCATGTGCATGTGCAGTGGCATAGCAACAGTGTAAAGAGAGCTAAAAAAAGAAATGTTAAGTCAAATATGTACATGCAAATATGAACAAACAAACAAGCATAATGCAAACAAACCAAAGACAAGTAGGGAAACCAGAACGAAAGCTAGAATCTGGTTATCCCTAGTGGAGTCGCCCGCTCCTGTGACCATGTCGGTGGAACCTTGGCATGGCTCTCCTACTACTCAGTGTGCGGAAACACACGAGGTGATCCGATACGGTAACGGCGAAAATGGTGAATCCAGAAGAAGCAATAAGACCCAGAAACACCGAAGGGAAGACAAAAATGATACGGAAAAGAGTCGCCACCTAGTCTTTTAATGGAAAGACGAGGAAAACCAGAAAAACACAAGAAAATCACGAAACAAAACAAAATGCAGAATGCATGTGTGATCCGTGCTTAATGGATAATGCAAGATGAATGTAGGCCAGAGAAAAGGTCAGGATTCTAGTTACGCATGGGGAAGGGGTTAGGCACCCCCATGCGCCCGAGAAAACTCAGTCTTTCTAGGTTTCCTACTGTCAATGGTCTGCTAAATGAATGCTTGCTTATTTTATATGCTCATGCATGAAGATGACTGAAAACATGCCAAATCAAAGCAAAAAAAGGAATCAAGGGAAAAAATTTAATCCGAGGGTCAAATGTAGGCATTGTTAATGCCACTTTACCGTATGCCCTTGGGCGATGAGGAAAATCGTGAAAATCATGAAATTCTCGGAAAGCGTCTCGCAAAACAGCGGAAATTGCGATAAATCTGAGAAAATCAAAAAGGGGAAAATAATCCTCATTTTGGGACAATGTCGGCTTTGACAAGCCTTTTATTGTACGCCGTCGGGCGATGGAAAGCCAAAACAAGTCAAAACAAACCTACAAATTTAGGGGCTAGTAAAATCAATGAAGTTTAGGGGCTAAACTGTAAATTGCCCAGCAGAACAAACCATCTAGAAGAAATTTAGTAAAGTCTAAGGGTTAAAATGCAATTTACCTTGAGAAAACATGCTATCTAGAGAGTTTTCAAATAAGTCCAAGGGTTAAATGCAAATAAACCAAAGAAATGAACATTCAGAAACATTTTGAAAGAATACAAGGGCTCCAATACAAGTTTCACAAAGAAAATGAACTATCAGAAATAATCCAAGGAAATCCAGGGTCTTCTATGCAATTTGTCTGAAACAAAATACATTCAAAAAACTATGGAGGGCTTTTATTAAAGTTTTAAACTTAGAAAACATTACTTTAAATGTTTAGGGTAAAACATGTAATATTTTCAGTTAAAACTTTAGTCGAAACATTTTGGAAAAATGACAGACGGACCTAGATGCAATAAAAGGACCTCAAAGTAATTCCAGAAGGACATAAATGCAAGAAAAGCAAAAACTCCTGGATTTTATTTTTAAAAGTTTTTAAAGTTTAAAAGGAATAAGAAATAACAACGACGACGCTGACAACGGAGCTCTGCCACTGATGGTTGTCAGAGGAGGCCAAAGGGAGGCTTCCAATGGTCTAATCTTAGATCAGACCCCAGTGGAAGTAAGGAGGGAAAGTAGAAGGGTGATCCACCGGAGCCAATGCGTGATCGAATGGCGAGAGAGGCCTCCCCACCTCCTCCGCCGTCACAGGACTCTAGCGACGGCACCGAGGAAGGAGGAGACCTCTGGAGGCGAATGAGCAGCAGTCCAGGGCTTTTGGTGGATGCGGGATGCTTCGGGGCTTCTTCTGGAGCAGCGTGGAAGCTGGCGCAGCGAGGTGGTGGCCTGGCCGTCGCCACCGTGGCTCCCTCCGACGAGCAGCGATGTTGGGACACTCCAGTGGCCAAGGTGCGATCCTGAGGGCTCCGGGGTGCTTGCGAGACATGGCGAAGGGTTCCTGGAACGTCGGAGGGGCGCGGAGCAGCGGGAGGCTCGCGGTCTTTCATCGGAACGGTCGTCTTCTCCAACGACGGCTGGATGGGCACGTTCTTTGGTGATCTACGGGCGGACTGCTGGGGGCGGTGGAACGACAATGCAGAGGGCTGAGGAGCATCGGAGAGGCCAGAGGAGGAAGAGAGTGGGCCCGGGGGTCCAGGAGACTTCTTGGATTGCCCCCCCCCCCCACCTCAGTCGCCGGAGTATGGCGACGGTAGGGCACGGCGGAGCGCCGTAGGCCAAGGGATCACTCTGGATCCCTTGGAGACATTCCAGAAAAGAGAGAGGAAGGTCTGGAGGATTGGAATTAAGTTGAATAGGAGGGATCAGTGTGTACCTGGTCGGAGACTGCGCCTCGCCGGAGCTCTGGACCCCCGAGCACCAGCACCTTCTCTACCAGTTTCAGTCCCAATAGAATTAATGGCCCATGCTCCTGTGGTCATCAACCTAACACAGGACACCCACCACATGCCCTACAATTATACCGCAGAAATGTGCGCTGAGGTAACGCAGTTGGGAAGGGTATACATGGCCCCGATCCCAGCAAACAAATCCAGTCAGCCTGTGACTTCATCCACTCAAGCAAGAACCCATATTCCCAGTCCAATCCCTGAAGAGACAGTCACAAAATCTAACCCCATTGCCAAAGTTGACCCACCAGTAGCCGACATTACTGCCTAGTTGGAAAAGGTCAAAGCAGACATATCCATCTGGGATTTAATCCATACTTCAGCCGAGCACAGAAAGGCATTTTTTCGGGTCTTTCAAGCCGCCATGTTTCCTCAACCATACAACCCTCAGCCCTGGAGAACATGGTAGGGATGATAGCCGCGCTAGAGGTCATTTCTTTCTCTAGTTCGAGCTTCCTCCAATAGGGACTAGTCATAACCAGCCCCTATTCATCGTGGTGCAATACCAAAATTCCATCATTCCTCTCACTTTGGTCGATAATGGCGCCGATTTCAATGTCTGCCCCTTGCGAACTACGAGTCAGGTTGGCTTCAAATAGGAGGACATCACTCTAGTAGTGAAGGGAATGATGGCATTCGACAACACGCACCACGATGCTTTAGGGATCTAGATCATTCCCTTAATCATTGGTCCCGCTTGTTTCGAGGTCGAATTCTATGTCGTCGACCTCGAGCCATCCTTCAATCTTTTACTTGGGCGCCCTTGGCTCCACAAGCATTAGGTAATCCCCTCAACCCTCCATCGTATGATTAAATTCCGTTGGAACAATGACACTGTCGTTGTGATGGCGGAAAACATCGAAAAGGAGAAGGTTGAGGAAGTCTCTTCAGTCTCGCTTCATACTGTCGATTTTGACTCCAGACTATCTGATGTGCTCTACCGTGTCGACCGTTTTGAACAAGTCAACTTTATTCCGATTCTCGAGCGTGCTAGTCATTTGGCCACTTTTAGCAACCCCTTTTTGATGGTCAAGAATCTATGTCAGAGATGGGGGTACGATAAGGAAGCATCTCTCGGGCAAAATGGCCAAGGAATCGCAGAACCAATTGCCACGGAGAGATGACACGAGTTTGAAGGACTGGGATACGAGCAGAAGCCATAAGACGAATACGCGAAGCGTCGTAAGTACCAAAAGCTCATTATTCCACGAGATTTAAACAATTTTGTCTGTGCGGGATTACTGAATCCCAATCAGAGTTTGGTGCTTGCAGAGCCTGAGCCGGACAAACCAATCAATGGGCCCGAATGGGTATGTGTAGAGGAGTATTATTCGGAAGGGGAAATTATGGACTTTGGAATGGGTTCAACGTCATCCATATCCCCGGGGATAGCCATGCTAGCACTGCTGCCTCCGGAGTCAGTGGAGGGTCTGTCTACTAATCTGGTTGCAGTTTGGGATGCAGCAAGGGCAGAATCAGCAGTAACAACTTTAGAGCGACAATAAGTTTTGAGGGGATTACAGCCAAGGCAGCCAGAATTAGTACCTAAGGTGTTGAGGACTACCAGCGCATATTATGTGGATTTCGCTTCCGATGAAGAGGAAGGAGATGCCATGGTAGCTCAGGTGGATAACATGCTCTGTGATCTGGAGGTTCTATTCCAAGAGCAGTTATCAGTACTGGCCGAAGATGTGCAGGATCAACTTAGGCGCAAGAAAGGGAAGGCAGTAATGACAGAGGACATAGAGGAGCAAACAGTTGTACAGGGTCGGTTTGCTATCATGACCTTGGAAGAGAATAGATCATTGAACGCTAGACTAGAGGAGTTCACCTCCTATCAGCCGGGAGGCGAGTCTAGGTGGTCCTATCAGACTTGGCCCCACTTGAGCAGTGGGGTCCAAAAAAGATGATCCTAAGATAGGCTTTGGAGGGATCTTGGGCGGCAACACTCACATCAGTCAGACAAAGGACAACTACCCACTTGTTGCACATGTTGTACAGAGATAGCATGATAGTAAGAGCTTTTGTTCATCAGAGGTAGAACAGTCAGGCGCATGTTCGGGAATAGCAGAGCCAGGAATCATCAAGGGTGCATACAAGAAGACTAGGGTTATAGTGACCATTCTAAGACACCATCAGGGGCGGTTATCCTTGAGGACATGGACTGCATCGAACAGTCAAAGCCAGTTAATTCATGCTACCTGAAAAAGTACTATCAATGATTATAAACAGTGTGTCCTCACTCTACGACACCAAAACTTTCCTCCATGCATGCATAAATCCATGCTCTTCCTACATCCATGTAGATCTGCATCACAACACACTAATTCTCATGCAGAATATGCATATATAAAGCGTAGTTTGCTTGCATCAACACATGCATGGATCTTAGCCCGATGATGATAGGCGGAATAAGCCAGCCAATGTTGGGAATGTGTAGCACCTCCTCAGTAGATACTATTTAGGAACATAGAGAGTGAGGGAGCTACCTTTCATTGTGAATTGGGTGAAGTATCCAAGCTCTTCAGGGACCCTACACCTCCTAAAGGGAGACAAAATGCTAGCGTGAGAATGAGAGCGTGAGAAATGAAAATGAAAAAACATATATCTGTGAAAGGGCATAAAAGAATAAGAAGTCAGAAGTCGCAGATAGAAGTCTGCCCAAAAGAGAGAGGCGTGATGGGTAGCTCTGTCCCTGTAGTTTATCTTGGAGAGGAGTTGGAGTGAGTACCTGGGAGATGTGTTCCAAAAGGGCCTAGCCATCCCTTTAAACAAGCAGCAACTCCCCACCATAGACCAGGTACCTATTACCTCCAAGCCAGGGATAGGGTGAACCCACACGCCTATGAGGGAGAAAGAATAAAGAATAAATAAAATAAAATAGAAGGGGTATGGTCCAGTGGGGTTTGGAATGGAGCCCAAAACATAGTGACCCATTTCCAGAGAGCCACCCAACAACTAGGGGCTTGGATAGAGTCTCGTGAGGTTTGGAGTTGCCATTCCTTTGTACATGGCAATAGGCATCCCAATGCTGAGGGCACCAATAAGATCCAACAAATCATTTAGCATGCATACATTTCTTCCTGTAAACATCATCCTAATAAACGTCGAAGAGTGTTACTTGGCTCTTTTGTCTTGAATGTGACAGCGACTTTCAATTCGAGAGAATGAAAAGGACATCGCCTAAACCAGGGGCATGTAAGCTGCTCTCGTTGGTTTAGGGCCATTTATGTCAATCTAGGGGCATGTCAGCTGCCCTATAGTTAAACACACTGAGCCAGTACTCGACCGGGGGCATGTAAGCTGCTCTGATTGGTTAAGAGTCATCCATGTCGACTAGGGGCATGTCAGCTGTCCTATGGTTAGACGCTTTGAGCCAACACTTGACTAGGGGCATGTAAGATGCTCTGATTGGTTAAGAGTCATCCATGTCGACAGGGGCATGTCAGCTGTCCTATGGTTAGACGCTTTGAGCCAACACATGACCAGGGGCATGTCAGCTGCTCTATAGGTCGAAGATCCCCAATGGTCGGTCGGGAGGCACACTCATCCAATAGTTCCAATTCCCCAAATTTGTTGGTCATATCTCATTACTCAGGTACTTAGTTAAAACTAGTTGGGTAACCAGGACCTTCCCTCAAGGTTGTGCACAAGATTTAGTTTGTTCAGCAACTCCTTATTCGGTTAGCTATAGTCTTCAATTCTGGGCCAATTTCTCTAATCCTGACAATTCTATTTCAGCTTTTATCTGTCTACTTTGATTCTGCTAAGTGTTGTTGAACGAAGCAAAGTGGAAATCTGTTTCTAAAGAATAATGTTTTGAACATGTCCTACAGGAGATCATTTACCCCTTCTGAGGAGTCTCGAGCCAAGAAAGCTGAGGTGCCTTATAGATCATTGGTTACTCGACAATGGTTGTGCCTACACAGTGCTCAGATGTTCTCCAGGCTTGGATAAAATAGTTAATTGAAAGTGATCGTGACAAGCTATGGATTTGACGAATCTCTACGAAGCTTCTTGATATCGCAAAGGTGGAGGTTTCCCATTACTTTCTGTGTGCAGCTGCCCGATTCTAGAAGTCGGATCATCACGTATTCCGTTTTGGGAGAATCAAACTGACCCCAATCTTGGAGGAGATCCATAGAATTTGTTGCCTACAGAGATGCCTAGGACCCATCGTGTTCATGTGGCGTGATGGGTATTCCTAGGTATTGAGCGAGCTAACTGGCCTGTCGACCAGTGATTGTGGTCGTTAGCTCATTTGTTCGGATGAACTCTCTCCCATGCTGAAATTAGCTTACTTTGACAAAGTGGCTGGAATGTGCACCTCCCTAGGTGATGAGCTGTGGTTGAAAGGCTTTGTTGTCTTCTTCCTGAGAGAGCTGATCTTCAGCCATGGTTGGATGGTTGTGGGTATTGAAGTCGCAGAGATTGCTTTGGCATTTGCCACCTGGTAGATAGATCTTGCTCTGGTCATCCTGGCAGAAACTTACTAGGCTCTAGACCGATCACTGCGTCGCTGCCGACACTTTTATGGTTATGGAGCTCTTGTACAGGTATGGCTGGCTGCACATCTAGGTGTAGAAGTCTTGCGCCTGCAACGATCAGCCTTCAAATCCTACTGTCAAAGTGGCCATGCGCGCACGCTCACCTCAGTTCAGAAGGAGTACGAGCGTTTAGAAAGCTTGACAGAACAGAAAATCATCTGGTGCATTATTCCTTCGGCTTCTCATAACTTTGAGGCTTTTTTCAACACAGTCGACATGCGGCTTATCATCCTACCACGGTTGACTGGTGGAGTGGAACACCACCCAATCCATGTGATGCGACAGTTCGGTTACCAGTAAGATGCCTTTGTTTAGGGGAAAATGCCAGCACGATTCCAAGAATACCCCCTGAGCTCCTACACTATGACTAAGGAGCTATCTTTCCTGCTCTGTGGCTCCATATGATCAAAAGATCTTGTAGTCATAGAGGGGAAGAGTTGCACAACAAATTATGAAGCCGAAGTCGAAGAGACCTAGCCAATCTGTCGAGCCACCTCGAGCCGGACGCTCTTTGCCAAAACTTCGGGCTCCAAGAGATCTAGAGATGATGAATATTCTTAACATTCACATCATGTTACTGGTTCTTTGCAAGCTGAAGTACATGTAAACATTCCATTGACTTTGATAATAAATTTCAGCAGAACATTTCTAGCTAGTTTGATTGATTGATCATGGTTGATGCGGAAAGGAAATCGCCACCCTGACAACATGCCCATGACTGGTGTAGGACTCTACTTTCTTCTGCTTGTCGACATGGCACTAGGGGCCACCCAGATAATAGTCGAGTAACTCGTTTTATTGACCTGATTTGGACGGATGAAGTCTTCATAGTCTCTGTGCCAGAAAAGGTGGTGCCCTTTTCACATTTGATTTTCCAATCCATGGTTCGTTCTAATGGGACGGATCATGGTGCCCCTTTCCACATTTGAATTTTCCTATCGACGGTTCGTTCCAATGGGACGGATCCTAGTATTCCTTTACATTTGAATTTTTCTATCCACGATTCGTTCAAATGGTATGGATCCTGGTGTTCCGTTTACATTTGAATTTTCCTATCCACGGTTCGTTCCAATGGGACGGATCATGGTGTTCCTTTACATGTGAGATTTTTCCTATCCACGGCTCGTTCCAATGGGACGGATCCTGGTGTTCCTTTACATTTGTGATTTTCCTATCCATGGTTCTTTCCAATAGGACGGATCCTAGTGTTCTTTTTACATTTGAGATTTTCCCATCCACGGTTCATTCCAATGGTACAGATCCTAGTGTTCTTTTACATTTGAATTTTCCTATCCACGGTTCGTTCCAATGGGACGGATCCAGGTGTTCCTTTTACATTTGAGATTTTCTTATCCACGGTTCATTCCAAAGGGATGGATCCTGGTGTTCCTTTACATTTGAATTTTCCCATCCACGGTTCGTTCCAATGGGATGGATCCTAGTGTTCCTTTTATATTTGAATTTTCCAATCCACGGTTCGTTCCAATGGGACGGATCCTGGTGTTCCTTTTACATTTGAGATTTTCCTATCTACGATTCGTTCCAATGGGACGGATCCTGGTGTTCCTTTACATTTGAGATTTTCCTATCCACGGTTCGTTCCAATGGGACGGATCCTGGTGTTCCTTTTACAT